>KZ538568.1:0-55814 GCA_000934665.2 Catajapyx aquilonaris
GCAAGTGCAATGTCTCATGGTGGAGGTCGTGTGCAGTCCCTCAGAGGGCTAGGTTGACAAGACGACCCTCTAGATGCGGGTCAGAGACCTCCCACAAACGCCGCACCTCCTCCAGTAGGGGACGGGGATAGGAAAGGCAGGAAGCGGCTGTGGCCTACGATTAGGAAACAACTCCGGTATTCACCTGGGGGTGACTGTGGGAAACCACAGAAAACCACGGTCAGAGTTGCCGGCCTGGGGATTTGATCCCTGGACCTTCCGATTTGCAGCCGGATACCAAATCCCCTCGGCTACTGCTGCTTCGGTGTTATGGTCAAGATATCACACAGTGTTGAGCATTTCCAATATTACGTGCAAGTGAAATATTGGACTGTAATGATCAAAATAGTTTAAGCCATCAGACTTATGACTGATAGTGCATTATCTTTAATCGAGGAAGTAGTAATTCTTCTCTTCTGCGCATTTATTATCAGCGCCCAGGATCCATTCTCGGGCTGCTTTCCAGTGAGCCCTTCCCATTTGTTTCCAAACAATTGTCGTGATGGTATGGTAATTGACAATGGCACCAACTTCCAGGGCAAGCCAATTGGCATTTATAATCCTACAACTGATGTGCAGCTTATACCAACCCTGCACACCAAGCAAAAGAAAAGAACTGGAAGGATGAGGAGACTGATGAATGGAAAAAAGAGGGCTGTTCTCAGAAAGCAAATATTCTAGATAGAGGAGCATGCTATGGCAAGGCTATAAAAAATTACAATTGAATCCCACACTGTCACATGAGAGTGAGGGCTTCTTGCCACTGGTGATAAGCATTGGTGTTTGTTGTCAGCATGTCTCAACCCTACGGAAACAAGTGATATCAGGAAATCACAGTTGATGGTATATTGGAAATATATAATAATATTACATGCTTCTACAAGAGAAAAAAGGATTTTACTGAGTTATGACTGAAGAGTCAGGGAGAAGAATTTGGTGGTTCTCTTTATGAAATTGACTTGATACCAACGTTACAGTGGAAAAAGTGATGCATACTTTTACAATGAAGTAGAAAGGAAACCATATGCCATCATCAATCAGAACCACACACATCTCGTAACAGATGGAACATTCATCTCTAATGAAGTAGGGGCATAGGGAGAAAAGGCAAAAAACGAGTGATGAAAGCATGTGCGATGCACACAAGAGAGCCAACCTGGAGGGCATAAACATGTCCAATCTATGCGGTGGTTTCAGAGTGTAACACACTGATCTGCTTCTGCCCCAACTAATCTAAGCTCTCAGTACAGTACCTTTGTGGTGTAAGATCTCTGCATTAGGCATGAGTTGTGCCTATTCATTATCATATGTAGCAGTACTTGGCTTTCCGTTCCATGCTGTTAGCAACAGGAATGTATGATAGTGATTGCAGGCCTATACCAGAAAGTTTAAGAGTGCTTCTATCTAGTGCAACATGGTTTATGGATTCAAGAGTTACAAAGAGGGATGGGGCAGAGTATGAGCACCATTTGAATAATGAAAATTATGGCATGAATATAATTATGTGAAGATAATTACTTCATTCATAGAAAGAAGCACTGAATTCAAGTCCTCATTTTCAGGGGGATTCCTAGGGATATAAGTAAAGCCATATCAGATCATGCAAAATAATGTAATTACACAAGAATCCTGTAGACAGCAATACCAGAAATGCTGTGTGTTCTGATTGCAATGTCTAGAATGGTTGGTGATTTTTTGCCACAAAGTTGCTTACCATTAAGAAGTTATTTTCAAGCAATAACTTAAAGGTTATCAAAGGGTTGTGGTGTAAGGGTCCACTGGTTCCAAGCAACTATTTTATTAGAACAGGCTCTACCAAGGCTGTCCCTTTATTTATATTCCTTGGGGACATCTCCCACCAGGACGTTATTTGTCTGGGACAAAATTTTCTGTCACTGCCACTTAGTGATATAGACTTCTAGTAGTCCATATTGTTGAGGGAAATTCACTTTGTGGCTGCATCCTTCTCTTAGCCCTTCAAGGAAGATGTAAGATGTTGTTAGGCATTGATTTTGCATTAAATATGAATATTGAATTAAATTATCTCGATTGTTTAAATGACTCATGAACATTACAAAGCATTACACAATCTGCGACCTTTGTGTGGTACTTCCACAGCATGAGCCCAAAGGGACCTGGACGCAATTACACTTCTGATGAGGGGCCTGTTGCTCGCACCTACAACATGGAGCCCACCTTCACTATTTCAACTGCTGGAGATGTGGATGAGCGTCACCCAGTCCAGCGTGTTGCTTCAGTGGATAGCCGGTACCCTTACTCTGAGGGTGGAGGAACAGGAAAGCCTGCATATCACGACCCATCTGTGTATGATCCATCTGAGTTGAAGAAAATCACTATTGACATCCGTCGAAGTGTCCCCCGTGGTGCATCTCCAGTGGTGCGGCGAATTATTCGACCTGAGGATGTCATTATTGTGAGGCGTATGGGAGAAGGTTCACGACCCATATTTGACAGAGATGAACTGCGGGAGGCCATGAAGGAGAGGCAACGTTTAGAGTCTGATTTGCTACCTGAGCAAAGGATTATGTTTTCCGGGGGTGGGAGGTACTCTTCAACTTCTCCTGTCCCCCACTACAGTGGTGGGGGCGGTGGTGGAGCAGAAGTGTATTACCATCCATCTTCCAGGGATGGCCCACCACCCAGGCGGTCAAGGTCTCGGGAGTACCACCCAGAGAGGGGACATGATGGAAGGTAAGTTTGAGAACATTGTTGCATGATGAGAGCCTGACCTAAAATGTTTCTCATTGTAGCTGATGCACTGTCATGAGTTTGTTGTTCAGGAATATACAGTGAAACCTATCTCACATGGGATGGAGAGTATATTTGAGATCTCAGTAAGGAGGGGCGGGTGCACTGAAATTAATATTGTGCAAGGGTGTTTAAGAAATGTGTAAAACCTGCGCAGGGTTAAAAATGGGTGGGAATTGTCTGTATATGTGAAAATCACCCTGGCAGACAAGAAGGAGGTGGCAGGTTTTTGTAGAATTGAGTGCCCTACCAAATAAGGGAGCTACAAAGTCCAGAAACAAAGTATGTGGATGACCCTTGCTTCATGAGGACACAAAGGCTATGAGCTTTCTCGCCCTCAGATTGCTTCTTCAAACTCTTTCCAAGTTGTATGGCTGCCACTTCCATCCCCTGCATACATTAATTCTATTTGGACACCAAAAAGACAGCTAATAGGCACCAAATTAGAGGTGGATGGCAGACGTTAATGTGGCTTAAATTCTTGTCTCTAGTTTAGAATATTGACAGATGTAATGGAAACTTGTCTACAATGGTAACTGTTTGTGGAATTGACAAAGTCTAGTACATGCAGGTTTCACTCCATCATGGTGGTATGGGCTTGTTCCATGTCAACCAGTACTCATGTGTTTGTATGTTTTTCAAAATACCAGATACCAGTTGCCTATAAAGATGTCACAAACGTATGGGTGTATGGTGAGTGGCATTATGACAGACTGATGTGAGTGCAGGGGTGGTTTGATGCTCATGACGTCACACACTCTATTCTTAATAAAGTGGTATTTGAAAATGTCCCAGGGAGTGTAGTAAAGGGTTTAATGTAGTGCTTTTAGGCCCATACTGGCTCTGCAAATCTTGTGGTTGAGTAACCCCTGCTTGCAAGCAAGTCTGGGTTGAATCCAGGGTTGAGTTGTAATGGATCAATATGCATAACAATAAACAAGCACAGAGTATAATCGACTTCAGCCCCAAAACCATGCCTTGCTTTTTCGGGGTGGAAAAGGCATCATGCACCTTCACAGGGTGTTTCTGTGCCTCAGATCTATCCCTGCGAGATATTACCATGTGTTTTCACCCAGCCTCAACCTCCTCCAGAAACTCCAAAACGCTCCCTCCAATGAATGGACTCTGACTACCATTTTCGAATGCTCTTAATTCTAGCTCCTACAGTATATGCTTGTTAGAAGAAATAGGATACTAAGGCATAAATAACAGTGACCTCTACTTATGAGATTTTTTTTCTTCTGTTTGGCAGGCCGTACAGCGGTGATCGGAGGGACCGCAGTCGCTCCCCTCCTGACTATCCAGGAAGGCGTAGGAGCATGTCACGTGAGCGCCTTCCCAGCTACTATGATGCCAGGCCTCTGTATGATGACGAAGACCGGTTCAAAGGGGAGAGGTATGAAAGGTAAGTCCTGTACTGGGACGTGCCTTTTCACTCCAGAGTATTTGGTTTTCTTTGGATGTTAAACAGTCATGCAGGACAACTTATTTAATTTATTTTTTATGATAATGAAACAAAGTTGAATTTATGAGGTGCATTTAATTGAATTGGAAGTATGTAGGCCTATGTATTTCTGCAGTAAACATCTAAAGTGGTAAATCACACTTTGTATGGAGTCAAAATGTTAAGACCATTGGGGGAGGGGGGGAGGCAGGAGTTGCGCAGAAGCCCGGCATCCGCTAATTGGCATTTACGAACATTATTTATTCATTTTAAAACTATTGAATCATCTTTTGCCCTAATTTTAGGGTGGAATCTCTTGAGGAGGTTTGGGGGCAACTGTGTATGCCAAAAATTTGCCGGTCAAGGTCGGATGGGTTTTTTTCAAGGTTTTTTTTTCATCGGCCGCAAAAAGATGACTTCATTCAAGTTAATCAGGTTAATCCGGTATATTTATGCATGATTTTGTAGTCCAAAACACGCGCTTTTTTTAGTTTACGCGAGAGAAAATTAAAAAAGCCACACAGAAACCATGTTACATAGTGGGCTATAGTTTCGCCAGCAGAATTTTTTAAAGCCAGCGTCCCAGCATATGTGATGCCCGTCTTATTAGGGTTAAAGACTCGATATTATTAAGATACCCAGCAAGTTTTTTGTTGTTGTTATGCATGATATAGAAGACTGTTGTGTCAAAATGGAGCCTGCGGTGGATGTGCATTTAAGGGGTGATTTGGGGTTGGAGAAATTTTGCTTACAACACTTCTTGAGATGGTGTGTCTCTTACAAGATTTTTAAATATCTCGTAGCAGTTACTAACCTTCGCGCATAGGTCATGTCACTTGCAGGGGCAGCGATTTCAGGACTAAAGTTTTGACAAAAATCTTGTTTTCAACTTGTGATCGGTGATCCCTGCTTTGAGGAAGAAATAGTTGAGGACTTGGGTAGCTAGCACCTAAAAAGTTGTGCTAATTCTCTGAATGATATTGTTTGGAGACTCTTGGGGCATAGTGAAAACAGTGACAAGCAATTAGTTGCTGGTAATGGCAACTTGTCACACATTACTTGTTGCTCATGGTGTGCACATGGAAAGCAGTGATTTCCGATCACATCAATCATAAAGGTAATATCGGTACTCCCTGTGCATTCTTGTGACTACATGTTATGAATGGTGACGTCATTAAATGACAATCATCCTAAACAGCCATTTGATTTGGAACATGAGCTACTCTTCCCAAGTCATGCTTCAGGTAACTAGTCACCTGAAGTGGGTGATTAGTTGCCTTCTGTGCATACATTCCTGTCCTTTAGCATTGATCTAAAGTGATTTTCAGGCACTTGCACAAATAATGGATGTGTCATCCACTCTGTGCACTCATGAGCTAAGTCATATATCTTGTGGTGAACTAAGCAAAACACAGAGAGATAGAGAGTTTATGGAGTTTATGCTGTGCTTCTTTTATTCCCCAGCATGTCAAGTGACCTGCGCCATCGCATCAATGAGAAGAGGAGCGACAATGGCAGTGGTCACGACAAGTGGGAATGGCAAGGGGGACCAGGTAGTGACAGCTTGGACATGAGGGAAAGGCTCAATGAGCGAAGAGCCAATCGATCCGATTTTCCACCAGGAGAAAGACGTAGAAGTAAGATGAATCTTTTATTTCACACATGTTTATTGGTGAAAGTAGGTTTTTAGTGAGAACATATAGTCGCTACATGATAACTGGACCAGGACTGGTCAGTTCAGCACTGTCTACCACCTCCATGGGTGAAACACATTGCAATAACTTTGTCCTCACATCTAGGTCCAAATAATATTGTATAGGAACTTTAATATGCAGGGTGGGCGGAAAGTAATTCCCTATTAGTAATGTAATAACTTTGTCAAATAGGAAACAAGTTTTATTTTGTAACTTGCAGTGGGAGAATTTATACGCCCACCCACTAGATGGCAGCATTAGTCATGTAAGTAGTCAAAATGGCTCATTGCCTTAGCGTGAGTGAGAGTCGGGTGAGAGTTGTTCTCTCCCCTTCATGGCCCCTTCCTCCTTCGAAATACCATGAATGGAGAGCTGTATCTTTCCATGCTGTAAGGTCAGTTGTGGCCGATTATCATACAATGGAATTCCTTCAACCATATCTTCGTGAATGATGATGCACCCCCACATTTCGCATTGACTGTCCATGCGCGGCTGGATAAACCATTGCCAGGTCCTTGGGTGGTCTGAATTTTTCTTGTGAGGTTGGGGAAAGGAGGAGGTGTACTGCACCAAACCACAAAATTTGGATCAACTTGAGCTCATTCAGGATGTTCTGGGCAAAGTCTCACACGACCCTGCAGGATTACATGCATAATAAGTCTGTCGCTCGCATTCAGAATCGCCTACAGAAATTAATGGAAAATTCTGGTTCCTATGTGGAATTTTAAGTTTACAGACAAATTCTCCCATTGCAAGTTACAATGTAAAACTTGTTTCATCAAAGTTTAGCAATATTTAACAAAATTATTACATGTTTCTAATAGGGAGTTACTTTCTGCCCACCATCTACATAATGAACATGAATTTTAATTGCATTATTCCAGGTTTTGATATGACTTCCCCAGAGAGAGAGATGGGATTAGGTAACCCTAAGGGTGAAGGTGGAAGCATGTTTGGGTTTCGGCAGGAAAATACTTGGGATGATGGCAGGCCTGAGTATGTGCCCAAAGGAAGAAACTACTATGAGGTGAATACTGTCTATAATAGCTTTCATATTTTTGAAAGGCTGATGAACTCAGATCAGGGGGTGAGTGACTTATTTTGACCGCCTTCTCTTGAACGAAAGTTACATGTGATGGTGTCTACAGGTACGTTGTTGATTTTGATTGAAAAGGGAGAAAATGCTTATATAATGCATATTGAATGCAATACTAACCTATAGTACCTAATGTTAATTTATTTTTTGAATATTTTCTGGAGTTTCAGATGCTTTATAAGGAAAGCTATTTTCTTCCCCATAATGAAAGCACATATTTAAATGTATATATTTTGAATTTAGTGGTTCATTATCCTGAGATTCAATAGTCCCACTTTTTGCAGGGTATTGCATCTGTTTATGGTGGCATCCCCCACATGATTGACATCTCAGGAGCTTATAGTACCATACTTTGAAAGCTGGAAGTTGCTTTCACGAAGTTTAATTATAATTAAAAATCAGGAAGTGGATCCCTGGCACGGATCTCTTGTCAGGCATGAATGCATCATTCCTGTGCGAAATGTATTCGAACCCAAGGAAACTAGGAATGAAAATGAGGCATTTGAAACCACAGAGAAGTCCAGCGTGTCAACCTTGAGAATGACAATTGAGTCAGCTGGATAAGATCAAGGCATATAGGCCATGGAAGATATTGTTAATTGCTGTATACCAGTAGTTCAATTGAATGAAGAGGTTCTTCAGTACTAAAGCAATGAAGGAGATGCATTGTTTGCTGCACTGGACCCAACAAGTTTTGGGATGATTATAGAGTTTGGAAGAATATTAGAGCGATGCCATTGCTATTGGATTCAAGGAACTATGGATTTTCCAAAGAAAGTATCAAATTGCTGATAAAAGGAATTGGTCTTCTCGACATACATCATAACATCACTGTAGGTATGGCTTACTCTTAAATTAGGGAAGGAACAGGAATGTGAATGTGAAGAGAAGGAGGTAAGCGGACGAACAAGCTTACTTGCAGCAATTTGTAAGTGATGAGGATAATGAGACACTCAAGTCAGTGGAGATGCCCTGACTGATGTATGGAGTCAAATTAAAACAACACTGAAGGATGTGATATGCCAATGGCAGCCAAATGCAGTAATGAGGGCTAACTCTCATCACAAGTCTTCATAAGATATAGAATCTTGCAATTGCAGGAGAGTGGAGACTTTTGCCCACAATTACTTGTTTGTAGGCTTTGCAATAGCCAGGAAGAAAAATTCTTACCAGGACAATGCAATGAAAACACAGAATCAATGACACAAGACACAAGAGGCCCATTTGAAATCGAAGAGTACTATTCAGTATGATGACTCCGGGCAAATGAGTACTTTGGACAGCATACAAACTTTTACTGAGCGAAATTAAGATCAGATAGGAATTTTTAAAATTATTTCATGGAATACTCTGGGAAGAAAACATGAGAGAAACTGTTTGTTGCTGAACAAGACATCTCAATTGAATTCAAAACATCACATCAAGACAACTCCATAATAATAAATAATAGGATATTTCATGATGAGTTTGTGGGCCTATTAGGGTGCCTTCTTTTAAGTACTGGCTTTATTCAACTGTTGTACTGCTGATGGATTCTTAAAGTGATGGAAAACAAGACAACTCCAAGGAAACGCAAGTGTGGACAGAGCCATGATAAACTTTTTCCACCTAAGGAAGACTTTGTCCAACTCTAGGTTCAACCTCAGATGTGGAAGACTGTGCCATTAATTAGCATACCACCATGCTTCCCTCGTGAACTCATCTTTACAATGCGACTATTAGGCATTGCATCAGAGCACAATGTGGTCAGGAACACAAGCATCTTGATACCTTAATTATTGGTGTTACAATCAAATGAAGCAGTGTTTAATCACAAAATTGACGAGAAAGGAGTGGTACAGAATGTGCATTAATCGCTTTTGCAGTCATATGAGATTTAGATATGGTAGTTCTGAGTTTGATATTTTTTCCTTGGTACTCTTTGGTTAGATTCATTAAATTTGATGTATGTGCCAAGTGTATACTCCCACCACTCCAGCATATGGCTCCACTCTCTCTGGATGTGATGTACTCCATTCCGTGGTGGTGCAGTAAATTATTGCGACGACTCACTGAAGTGGTCCCAGGACTGAAAGTTTGATGACTCACTGGATGTTTGGCATCCTGCTGTTGAAGTTGAAATTAAGGGATCAAGAACATTGGTTGCAGCCACACATACTCCACAATGTCTACCATTCAGCAGCATTTTCAAAAAATAACTTGACAACTTCGTAACTATTACTTTGCCAGTGGACCCTAATCTGGCGAAGCACACCTATTCAAATCAGCAATGGACTGTACGGTGTGCCACGTACAGTATTTTTCTGGTGTTCTCATGCACTTACGTGACAAGACCACTCCGCATTTTGTTAATCTTACTGAAGCCTTGCTGGAATTGGCAAGATATGGATTCTGACTTAACATTGCTCCCCATGCAGATTGGATATGATGGCAATCACAAACTATTTGGTATCCTGCAACCATGAACTGGAATAATATTCTGCCATTTGGGATTTATAAAAGGACTTATCCAGGAAGATGGAATGCACCTGCATATCTGCTGCTTAGACCTTTGCATTTATCTACTATATTTAACGTAATTCACTTGGAACTTGACTTGAACTAGAATTCACATCAAAATTTTCTGCGTTGGATTCTGAAGCTGCATTAGAGTACAGACCTTTTAAGACGTTTGATTATTGCAGCTTAGTACCAAATGCATATTCCAACAAGGGAGTTAATTTGACATCTTACTTTAGAGTTTGAGAATTGCTTGCCTAGCTTTGTGTGTTGAACCTTGAGGGTTAAAGAGTAAACAAACCAATTCAGCATTGTAATTAATAAAGGAGGATCATCTGACTTTGACCAAGATTTTCATCAGGTGAAAATGAAGATCATCTGAGCCATCACTGAAACTGCCAAAGACAGTCTGCTAAGAGAAGGCAAATGTTTGGAGACAGTAATCGCTCTCACTGCAGGAGAATTTTGTGGATAGAAGGGAATACAAGAGAAATAAAAGAAGAATCATAAGTGAAGAATTGCAGATGAAAAGAGTTGGATGAGTGCATGTAATTTCTTCAATGCATCTGCATCGAACCTAATGCAGTTAAATGGAAAAATATCTTTTCCATCTAATGCTGAGTCACAAAACAGCAGTGTTGAACTGTGGATATAGAGGAACTATTCCTGAGAGAAGTCAAGCAGATGGAGGCACTCACACCATTGACAATTACTCAAGAAGAATCTGGATGGTTTAAGTGAAGAAGAATTCTCTCATATGTGTTCACTGCAGCATGATGCATTAAGAAATATTCAGATGTTCCTGCAGGAACAGGAAATCATGCATTTCATAGCAAGTAATAAGGAACAGGAAATCATGAGGCCATTTTAGGGGTGCTCTGCTACCTCTGAGCTACTCGGCTACCTGAGCTCTGTCTCTGACTTATTCTACAACCTTATAAGCACTTAAAGTGAAGACCTTGAACATGACTTTTCTGAGGTTTCTTCAATGAAATTAGGCACTAATGTCAACAAAATATCATTGAACTGAATATCACAAGTTTTGGTACTAAATTATTGCAGGTTCCTCAGAAAGTAATGATAGAGATTTGCTTCAGTGCAGTCTTAATTATTTAAAAAACATTAGTACCCAAATCAATGACTGCTTCTACTGTTGCTTTATAAGAATAAGCACTGTCGTGGAGATGTGTCTCGTGGTTTTGTTGTGGTCAGTACATAACAAAGGAGATGAGAAGGAGTCAATACCAGGGAATATTCAATGTTCTCTTTCAACATGGGATCTGCTGGACAAATTGCCAGTGTTCAACATTCACCTCACAAGATAGTAACCTGCCTGCTGTAAGAAAGGGTAGTTGCACCTGGTATTTTGCTGTACTTAAAGTGCCTTTGCACATATATTTCTGAAGACGTAAGATGCAACTGATGTCCTTTGACCAGGAAAAAATGAGTCAACTATGGTTCATTGAGCATGGGGCTAATGTGGACATCTGCTCACTCCCAACACAATATCCCCAGCATGTGAATGGTGGCTGTGGACTTGGACTTAATGCAGCACCAAATCTGTTCAGATGAGCCATGGAGCTCTCCAGTTGGAAGAAATTCTCACAATAATTATTATGTTTTTCTGGATACAACAGCATAATATTGTGTAGGAGCCTATGCACTGGAGTTACTGTCATTAGGAAATGTAGCAGACACATTTGTAAAATGTAGCCATCCAATATTGCAAGGGTAAGTTGCAGGATTATAATTTTTGCTATGATGGACCAGGAGACTATGCACTTGGTATTCACATGCATGTTCAACACAAGAGTTCACTTTTGGGGCATTTATGGACCTGATCTTCAAAACACACTCCTGCCATCAGTTGCTGCTTTTCCTCACACATGCAAGAGGAGGCATCATTGACTGCTTGTCACTTGCTCCACATCAGCTGCATTTGTCAAGATTGGGGAAGCTGACTTCAACACTTACTTGATGTCCCATGTTCCCAGCCGCTTCAGTTGATGACATGGTTTTCGAGACAATGCATGGTACACCCAAGATGGATGGCCCCAATCTTGTCAGCTGCTGTTCTTCCCAGTGGGATCATCTCAGTTCCAGCACTTCAAATTGGTGATGCCAACCAAGAACCTATTCAGTGAGCCAGCTGTACCTGAGGACTACTACAGATGACCCATCCACCTTCTTGGATCTCC
The DNA here is from genome assembly GCA_000934665.2 of Catajapyx aquilonaris. NCBI lineage: Eukaryota > Metazoa > Arthropoda > Diplura > Dicellurata > Japygidae > Catajapyx > Catajapyx aquilonaris. Next base: position 11,740 of record KZ538568.1, read on the forward strand.
ATCTGATGTGAAGGATGAGGCCAGATCTTCAGGACTGAGGAGAGATGGCAACTGAGGAGAGATGGTACTCTGGCACAGCCATTGGGTTGCCAAATGGTGCTCGTCAGAATATGGAACACCCTAGGCAGTGGCATCAGAAGCATTTCATTGGGAGAACAAGTGAATTGTGACTAAGGATACCGCCATATACAGTAGCTGAGCGGTCCTTTTTAGTGTCCCCTCCAAGTTGCATAGTCTCTTTACAAATAATTAGTGGTAACTTCATGCATAGCGTGTGAATAAATTGGAATTGCTGGTACAAGGTGCAAAATACAGTGCAACTACTCTGCTTACAATGTATGGCTCTCTAATAAACTGGACTCGGGCAAATATCTGAAACAGCTGAATAGATTCTGCAATCGCGTGACATGGTTAAATACTTGGATATGCAGAGTAACTAAAGGACAGGAGGAAAGGCATAAGCAGCCCATCCTCCCTCCTGAAGCAGAATTATCTACTAGTGGCAATGAATTGAGAAATCATGGGCTTGAGAGGTGTGAGCCTTTAGAATGAGTTAGACCTCTCTCACGAGAAACAACAGGTAGGTGAAAACATTGGCATTGTCTGTCTGATCCTTTAGTATTAGTGGAAACTGGGTGGGTCCCCTCTGTATGATAACTTGAATCAGAATGCCTGCTACTCTCTAACAAAGCATTATATTAAAAATAGTCGATTACCCGCCTTCGTGACATTCTTTAATGTGCTTATTTTTGACACACAGCACGATAATCGCGACATGGTGCCCTATCGTTCTGGAGGATGGGGTGGTGGAAGAGGAGGTAGGGGCAGGCCTTGGAGAGGAAGAGGCCGAGGAGACCACAGAGGTGGAGGAATGGGAGGAGAGCGTGGGGGTGGAAGAGGAGGGCGAGGTGGTGGTGGCGGGCCTCCCTCTGGTGGTCGTATTGTCGTCCCCATGCACAAGAGAGGTAAAATCATACACTAGTGTAATCTTTTGTTTTAAGCACTGATAACATGTTATCTGAATAAATACTTGGCAACTTTGTGCATAGTTGTTGTATTCCCTGTGTCACGCACGAGCACAGGGGTATGTGCCATGTAGTCACTTCACTTTCTGGTTGCCTTCTGTAGGAGCGGCTATGCATTGGGAGCACGACATGTATGAGAAAATTGCTGGCGAGGAGGCTGAGGGAAATCCACCTTGAGTTTTTGACCTAGTGCTGAGTTTGAAGAGAGAGGCTTTTCAGTGTTTTCATGTGGATATGGATCATGCCCAGCATCATGGGTGTTGTTATACTGACCTATCCTTCACCTCTGTAACTGCCCTAGTGTAGCCTTCTTTATGTTTGTTTCTATTTTGTTAATGTGTTATTTCCCCCCCCCCTCCCAATTGAAGATTTGCTGAGTGTTTTAAATAGGCGGCAGTGTTATGTGCCAAGTGCTTGAACAAGTTTTTCAACATTGTAGCATTCCATAACAAACATATTTGAGTCTGACAGGTTTGGAGGTTGCATAAAGGAGAGCCAACTTATTAGAAATAAGGTATATATTCTCTTTAGTTGACTAGTACAGTTTCGTTTCGATAAAAATAGACTCTGGCATGTGTTAAACATTGGTTATTCAGTCCCCTTATTTTTTCACTATTTGTGGAGAACAATAAAAATGTAATCAGTTAACAAAACGAGTAAATAGGTTACATTTATAAAACTATGCATTTCTGGTGGTAGTTTTAGTGCTATAATCAACTGGTTAGCTGCACACAACACTCTGTGGTCATTGACACTTTATTATGGCATGATTGTCATTGGGAATTAATTTCACTAATAGCAGTGTGTTACTAGCAATTAAAAAAGTCTTGCAAAAGAAAAAGTTACAACAAATTTAGCTTGGAATTTACACTACTCCAGCTAAGGTGCATAAAAATGGCAGGTTTTCAATATAACCTGAGTGGGTCCCTATGGCTCGGAATTTAAGTAGTCTTAAACAGTGGACGGAATTGTTACGTGGGGATTGTTTATTAGCACTCCCTGCATGCAGCAACTGTGCTTTTGTTGAGTGGCATGAGGGGGGGGGGGNGGGGGGTGTTATGAGCCACTTAGAACGTTTGATTACAAGTAGCACCTGAAGGTAAATATTTAAGTGGTTCAATGGATAAGGAATCACTGGGTTTTGTTGCAATTCTTCTCAAAAGTTGATTCGCCTGATCCCACAATCAATGCAAAACTTTGCTGTCTCCACTGGATGCTTGAACCCACACTGGTGGCAGTACTTCCCAAATCTGGCCATTCCAGGGCCCAGGGGCCCCACCTTGGCCACCTTAACATCAGATGCTAGAACTCGTGACAGAGGCAGCCTGACCTCATCTTCTGTGGTAGGTTTTTGCCTCTCTTCCTCGGCAGCCACTCGGGCCTCCTCAGCCTCAAAGTTCAACTCCCTGCAAACATTTCTGTTCCTGGCTAATGCTACCATAGATTCAGTCTTTGCTTGTGGGGCCAGTGTAGTTCCTCCTTCTGAGCTGCTGGTTGAGTTGGTTCGCTGGAGGTCTCGGGATTGCTGGCGTCCCAAACTAGAGAAGAGAGTTGAAGTATGGGATATGGATGTTCATCTGTGTGGTTTGCACTCAGTCTCCAAGATATATAGCTTTTGCCCACTTTGCCATCCTTATCAACACAATCATGTAGCCAGATGTTTTAGTTAGAAAAAGGGCTACTGAAATGTGTTCAGGTGGAGAGAAAGTACAGGAAAAGGACAAAGGCAGATCAGTATTTAAATTATTTTGCAAGTGTCTATCGCCAGTAGAGGGAACTACTTTGAAGGGGACAGTGCTTAAAATGTTGCAAATTGAGCAATAGAGTCTGTCTAGAAAACGTTCAGTTTTTTTTTAAACACCCCTCGTATGCAGCAATTTCTGCAACTTAGAACTCCTTGAGAAATAGGTACAGAAGTGCACTTTGATGCAGCTGTCTTAGTTGGGGCATTTTGTGTTTTAAAAACTACATTACTTATTGATTTGCCCTTGTAGCTATGGAAGCAATCAACTTTTCCCCTTCCCTTGAAGCACTCCTCAACATATGTCCCACCTGCTGTATGCAGAATCACCTCCTATTCTGCTACCATTGGATTGCCTCTTTCCATCCTGCTCTGACCATGACCAGGCCTTGGATTGATGTTCCTTCCTCCTGTCGCCTTCATCATAGTCCTCATCGTCCTCGTCCCTCCTCTGTTGTTGCTGTGATTTCCAAGTCACTAACGTGGGGCTAGGCCTGACCAGCACAGACTGCAGTGGTGACGTTTCTTCAAGCAATTGAGAAATGGCTGGAGGGGCCACAACTGCTTGCTTGCCATGTTTCTTCAAGTTATGGGAAGGAGGAGGAACCACTTGGGATCTGGAAAGTTGACGGGTTGGCGACTTGGTTGGGGCAGTGAGGCCCAAGAGGGCAGCTATCACTTCCTCGTGTGCCAAGGGATCATCATGGGAAAGCATTGGAGGTGTTGGGGGTGGGGTTAAGTTGTGTGGGCGGTATGGGGAGAAGGCTGACTGAGGATGGGAGTTGAGAAGGGGGTGTGGAGCAGGGGTAGGGGCTGGAGTGGGCCAGGCAGAGGTAAGGCTCATCAGCTCCTCCATCTGGCGCTCAGCTGTGCGGTATGGGTCATACTCCTTAGCAGTCATTACTGACCTTGAACGTGCCCTTTTAAAAAAATAAAAATTGGTGGAGATAGGAGAGGAGGTAGCAAGGGTGTAGAAAGGAATGTGATGTTCATTTAAATAACACATTTATAGTAGTACCTGGTATATGCACATACTGTACTTGGACACATTACTCAATCATATTTTCAGAATTTGGCCTGGTTGTATCAACTCAAAATATGATGAAATCTCCCACACCTCTCCATAAGCATAGCCACAAGAGATTTTCACTCAATTGGCATTCATTCATGCGACCACACCGACACCTACCCAAAAAACCAATGAGAGATATGCCCTTAGTAACTGCAACAAGAGGGGATTTAAGGGCACAATTCAAGTGGGCATCAAATATGTTCCCTTATTAGTTCTGATCATGGTTCTGATAGAAGGTACTGGAGTCATGCCTTCTTATGTGACTGTTACTTGACTGAAGTTGTTTGTATTGATTCATTTTTTTCTGAATGTGTCACTTGTGTTAAAGTTACCCAATGTTATTCTCTGCAACCTGGACTCTTAACATAAGGGGCAGAAGGATGGGGAGGGAGGGAGGGAGGTCCACAATGACAAGTGTGACGAGGATATCACATGTAGGTGGACAATTATGGCTGGTATAGAGTGAAATGGAGAAGTCAGCAGGGAGTCACGCCCTTGGGTGCAAAGGGTTAACCAACTGTTAAAAAGGCTGCTGGTGCCAGATGTAAGTTAAGCACATTGGGAACAGCTCAAAAAAGATCTGGACTTTAGATACATTCTTTGCAATGGAGCAAGATCTCACTTCACACATGCATGTATGCCGGCAAGTAAACTTGGGTACTGATATCTTAAATGAAAATGGGGTGTTGCAATATTATGATCATATGCAATGTAATTTAAAATATATCATAATTGTGAAAAAGGAATCCCTAGGCCAGTGCTTCCCAAACTGTGGGTCACAACCGCATTTGGGGTCGTGAACTTCATATTTGGGGGTTGCGATAGAGGCAGGCCCGGATTTCCCAATAGGCAAAGTAGAATTTTTTGGGGTGGCATTTGGGGGGCGAAATTGTCTCTGGTATTGTGGAAAAAATTGTGGCGGAGTTGCATTCTTGGGGATCATTCCAGTTCATGGTCCAGTTCAATTTCATCTAATAGGCCTACACACCCATTCAAATCTCCCAGTAGCTTGTGTGACCTTGAACCCCAAAAAATTTCGCCTGCCACGGGCTTTCGTCCCACACCTTGCGATTTCCTTATTTGGCGCTCCCCCCCCCGTATTACCTGTATGATCGTTCTGAGTATTAACGTTACAGAAGGAATTCGTGGGGAGGGGGGTGGGGGAGGCAGATGACCAACTGCCTACCCGCAACAAAAGTATAAGTACGGCCCTGGATGGAGGGTAACAAATTATTTTCATAAAATGATTCTCTCTCTCTTGAAAATTACAGAATAATTCAGATGCGCTCGACAATACTTATCAACGATTTTCATTTCACTGTTTACCGGGGGGGGGCGAATTTTACGAGGTAATTTTTTGTGATCGCCAATGAAAAAGATTGGGAAGCACTGCCCTAGGCACTCGGCAACCCTCTGTACAGGGGAGTCACACAATTGCCTAACTAATTGACAGAGGGAGTATGTCACCTGACACATCTGACCACCCACACCTGTCCTTCAAAAAGCTCTTGTTGGCCTACAATCCTACATGAAAGACTTAAAAATTTTAATGGGAGTCAAACCCCCTCTGCATTATAAATTCAATTGGCTCCCCTTCCACAGAAGGGTCTAATATAGTTTTATGTGCAAATCATCACCTGTTAATCATAAAATGCACAGTTCATCTCAGTTTTTCCCTTTCACACCTAACTAATACGAAAATTAGTTACTTGCAAAAATTGCCCTAAATTTCCAGTATGTTTTATATAATGTGGCAATTTCATTAGCATGAGTGACATCAGTAACGAAGTTCCTTTGCTAACACTGCGGCATATTCCAGTGCTATGGGCTATACCAGCAGTTCAAGGGAGTGATGCCTCATCATAAAGAAGTGCATAAGAAGGTCTGGGTAACAACTCACCTGACCTCAGCAACTCTTGCAGACTTCTTCTGTGTCCCTGTGGCAAAACCATAAACCATAGGTGCGTCACCAATTCCACGCATCCCCACAGGTTGGACTTCATGCACATCTTTGCTTCCCACCCTATGGTGAGAAGTGGACTTCAACCCTGGCTTTGTGACCTTGTTGGGTGTCCTCTCCAGCACACGTGATGGCACCATCTTAGACATGGCCTTGCTTGGAGAACATTTGCTTCTGTCTGTTGTCGTCCGGGTGGAGTTACGTCCCGCTGCATTAAAACATTGACATTCAGGTGAAAGGTACAGTACCACTTGATCAAGCTTTAGGATCTCAATAACTACACACTGGTGATTTTAGCACTAGTTTTAGTCTGAGTTTTAATAAGGATCTGGCAATTGGCATGGACATCTCCATCCTTTTTATGGACGAAGGAAGTCTCACTTTAGTTTTTGTTCTGTAAGCCACTACTGTCAAAAAGAACCTAGCTCCCAAGTATTCATAATTACATGCATAACAGCAGTCCAGCTTCAGCATGAACACAAGCATAGCACAATGCAACCTGCCTATAGTGGATTCTGGGTGCAGCAGAAACTTGTCTTTGTTTGGTACTGACTTAGGTCCGAATCGTCGACATCTCGGGCAAACCTGCGGCACGGGCCATAATCTTCTAGATAGAGAAACTTTCCAGTGGCATTAATCCCTGATGGGGAAAGAACCCCGGGAGTAGTTAATTTCGTTACTCTAAAATGTGATGATTTTTACTCTCGCTGGCAGAACCCTGTTAACTCCCCTCTGCAAGCGCCTCCTGCAAGTTTGCACAAGATGTCGAAGATTCAGGCCTTATAAATATCAATGCATTTTTGTCTTGCCTAATAGCAATCTGTTGATTCTGAATAAATTTTTCTGTAAATACAGAACAATACCACTATACACAGGTTGCACTCTAAAAAAGAACTAGGCTCACTTTGGTTCCTTGAGAGCGAAGATGCACTGGATTTTGATGAAGTATAAGGTGACTTGACAGGAGTGCGTGTCATGTCAGCTGCCCCTCTGCCCACAGCAGGATGAGATGCCCTTGAAAATTTTGGGGGTCCTGGATGCTGTGGTGGATGCCTCCCTGATCTACCTGCCATCAAGCTTGCCCTATCCTGCTTCTTTTCTTTGCCAGTTTTCTTGCTGGACCCTGGAAGCGGTGCCTTGTAGTTCTTTCGGGCCTGGAGTCTCTCAAGCGCACCTGGATTTACACATGGCTGCTGATGCAGGCGAGTGCTCTGCTCCTTGCAAAATTCTACATGCCGATCATATGACTTGGGCCCAAAATTGCGTGCACAATAAGGGCACTGCTCATAATCAGATGGAAGAGTCACAGATGGTGGTCCTGCAACAGTGCCATCAGGGTCTGAACTGTTACGACCTCTTGCAGCACGTACTGCCTGCAAGAAGAGGCGATGGCGCTCCCTCCATTTCCCCCCTATTTTCTTCTCACCCTTTGGTGAGTGCTGACCTGTCGTAGCACTTTGTTCCAATGCCTTTCTTGCAAAGGAGGCTGCCTCTCCCTGCACTCGCTGCTTGGAGGAATCAAAGGTGCGGCGTTGGCGGGTTGATGATTGGACACATATCGTAATGTGGCGCTGCAGAGAGGCAGGGAAAAAGGTGCGGTTGCACACTGGACAACGGGTCAGCTCCTCTGCTGGCTTCTCAGCAAGCACTGGCAAGATGGTGTCAATGGGGCTCAACTTCTTGCCACTATCTTCATTGATTGGTTGTTGCTTAGCACGCGGTGACTTGTTTGACACCGCCATAGAAGAAGGTGAAGTTGAATTCTTGCCACTTGGCCTGCGACCAGCCTCTGAAAAAAGCATTGCCTCTTCATATGGGCACTTGGACCTATGGAAGGAACAAGCCCCTAGCCCATTTTACATCTATAAATTGTACACACATGGCATACATGCATACACGAGCTCAATAGCAAAGAATTTGGCCATTTGCAATATCTTTAGATGGAAAGAATGGAATTACAAAAAATAGGCATTCAGCATTGATGACATTATTTGCACCTGTAAGTATGACATCTAGAACAATTTTTGGATTATATCTGTTTTCTCCGATTATCCGGGCACACCCGTTCATTAATTAGTGCAGTGTAGAGTTAATCACAAAGCAATTTTGGTTTTGTTGCCCATGTATGGCAGGAAATATCCTATCACTCAGACCACTCAGCTGCCATATGTTGATTGCCTCAGTAATGGGAGTTCAAAATTACCAAAATCAGCTGGAGTAATTCAATCTCAGTTTTTAAGTATCACATTTGTGTAATAAGCCGGCAAATTATTCCACTGTTGCTGACTTTTGTAACACCCTGAAGGAAACATGCACCAAAGAGCATGTCCACTTGTATGCTCTTTTTCACCTTGACAAGAAACAGGAATAGGTTTGGTAATTCTAAAATGGCATTTAAATGTTGGGTTACAACTTGACATGCCTTGGTCTCAAATATGGGCCTAACATGGTGTCCTACTATCATATAAAATAAGTCAAGGCCAGCGTTACCCTTTCTGTTGGTCAGCACACCATTGCTACAGTATTTCCTGTTGGGTTTTCCTTGATGCAATAACTTACAAATCTAGCACAGTGCTGTACAGTACATCAGTGATGCTGTTAGCAAATACATTAATGTAAAGATGCAGGGAAGGTTTACACGTACCCCGTGAAAATGCAAGGCAGAGCATCTTCTCAGTAGTTGGACTTAGCCTTCCCTATTGTTGCAGTGCACAACTCTTCCTCTTAAGAGCACAGCAAAAAAAAAAATGTTGGGAAGATGGCCTCACCTGACACAACCTTCACTGCTGCAGCCCACATCACACTCTCACCTGCCCACATGTGGCTGAGTTTCTTTGCAAATCCCATCCATCTACTTAATTGAACAGGCCTGGCCTCCTTCCCCCCAAAATCTGGTATCACACCAAACTTGACCTAGTTACTAAAGTGGGTTAACCACATTTCCTGTGTAATGACTTTCTCCTGCTCTGTCCGTCCTGCACATGTCTATATTTACGAATGGGTGCTGCCACCAAAGGCGCAGGTGACCATGGGCGGTTGTTTACAGCCCAACCGACACAAATGTGGAAATACATCCGAGACTGCTTTGTCATTGAGCTCCTTCCTACTCACAATCCCTCCTCCGCCTATATAGAGACTACCTTGACTACTCTGTGTGTCGTCGTGGGCCATCTCATCCACCAGGAAGCGATCCAGGAGGCACTTGTACACTGAGCGGGAAGGGGCCATCCAATGCCCCACCTGCAGTGTCAGGTTGGCGGTCGGTATGGACCTACAACAATCGGCTATAGTGGCTGAGCCCTCTAATTAAAAGCTAAGGGGGCCTGAATGAGGAATACTGGCGACCGCTGCTACTCAATAATCCCATCCAAGTAGTGACAGTCGCCTCTCTGCGTCACCAAGCGACGGCAACAATGCCAGTCCGTCACCCCCTGACAATGGGATGGGCAGGTGCGAGGACTCACCCACAGTGTTGCACCGCCCTGGGGCTCGGGGGAGCTCTCCTTCTCCCGGGGGCGCCTCCCTCCTTTGCCCTGCCAGCCGACGACGTCGCTCAGGAGTAGGCGGCCATCTTTATTTTGGTGCCGTCAATGGCAAACAGGTGGGACCGGTGATTGGCCGGATGGGGAGCCAATCGGGGCTCCAAGCGCGCTCATTCAAAACACATGCACATGCAAGTCTTGCATGCACACATGAATATACGCATGAATATAAATGGCTGGATCCGAGATTGGATAGATCGGGATAGATCTTCTGGCCCTGTATGAGGGTGCGTTTGTTGCGGTGGTGATCTCATGTGTATGGAGGGCTTCGCCTGAAATTTGTCGCGGACATAGGCCGTGAGCAGCAGCGGTTTTGGGGGTTGCAGTGTACTTTTAAAGCGTGACAAGGACGACGTGTTTTTGTAGCGCATGAGTGGAGTAAGACGGAGAGGAATACCGGCATATCTGGACGGGAGTAGTGAGGACGGGGAGGGTTATGTAAATAATTTGACATTGTGCAATGTCAGACGTGCCACATGTTGAAAACTACACATCTTGAGAGTAAATATTTGTCGAGAAAGGTATTGTTTATGCCTATAGTCAAGCGTCAAGTTATGCTTGGAAGAAATGTGACAGACGAAATATATGGTATCTATATACCGCCAGCAAAATTGTGGGTTACAGAAATATGCGCAAATACCGTGAACATTACGCTAGTCCGGATAATACCGTATGTATGTTTAGAATAATTGTTAATCGCATTCATATGCATTTTTCTTGCGCAAGAAAGAAAATGTGCGGTGAAAATAAAGTATAGGCCCTATCTTACATACAGTATACTATTATCTGGGTCCCTGTATTAATTATTCTTTTGTGAATAATTTTATAGGGGCTGGTGTCACCCTCTACATGATTGTGAAACTTCTTTACGAACTTGCTTTGGTCATATGTGCAAGTCCTGACAATGCTGAATTCTAAATACTGCACCTGCATATTTGCAAAAGGGCCACTGATAAGAGACAATGCCAGGTCCACTATCAAGAATAATAAGTGGCAATTCCTGACACATTATTATACGTAACAACTGGGGCAAGACATTCTTATCTCAACATTATTTTCAAGTTCGCCACATGATGTGTGCGAATATATGGCACGAATGCTACTCATACATATACATATACAATTATATATGCTCTTGCACCTGCCTCTCGCGCGGTTCACTACCTTCGGATCACCTCGGATTACCGCCGGATCACCGCGGATCACCATCGAAGGTGTACACCATGGTGTACACGGATCACCAGAAGTGAATACCGCCTCGGTGCTACCAAGAGCTGGTGCTACTTGTGATGTGCCATACCAGTAAGTCACAGCTCTCCGGGTAACAAAATATATTATGGGAACCAACAGCAGCGATATCCATGTCGCATTTTCTCAGCCTCATTGCCAGGGGTGCAACACCTGGTCTTTCCCTCCCACGGGCCACGGCCCCATATCATCAATTCATATAATTATTATATCCGTGTTATATCTATTCATCGTGTTCTGTTCTGTATATATGGTGCTGTATATGTATACGGAGGAGGTGATGAAGTTGCGACATGATCGGAGTAGGGCGGAGGTGTCGCCCCGATGCGGGCCTGCAGGGAAGCGGTTAGCAGCCTGCCTTATTTTTTAGTTGGGGGGAGGAGGCAGGCAGGCAGGGGGCAGGGGAGGTGCAGCAGGGGAGATTATTAAGAAGTGTGCGTGAGTGCGCGTGTAGCAGACTGTGCAGCCCCCCCTGACTCCCGTCTCCCCCTGTGTGTATCGTGCGGCCCACAGTTCTCTGGTTCCGGCTTGTCTACTGTGCCGGAAAAGGGGAGTGAATTGAGGGGAGGGGGAGGGAAGTCAGCTGGGTCCATTGACAGCGAGCGAGCGAGCAAGCAGTGGGCAGGGAGGGCAGAACGGCACAGGACGACGACGACGGGTGCTCGGTGCGTGAGGAGGCGGGCGGGCGGGCCATGGGCTGCCCCCTCTGCTCATGCCGCTGGACGGTCGGTAGCGCAGCAGCAGGCCTCGCTTAACCCAGCCAACCAGCCAGTCCGCCTGCCTGCATGCCTTTCCCGAACAGCTGATCGATGAGCCCGTCGATTGAGCACAAGCAGCAGAAGGAAGATCGCCGTTCTCAGCCGCAGTGGATCAGCACCACTACTTGGAACGACGAGGACACCCTGTGCATCGTCGTCGATTACATACCACGTCTTCAACCCAAAGCATGTTCGCAGGTAATATAACTTGTGCGAGTACATTATGCAGAAGCCAAGGTCGACAATTACTCCCATGAGAAATAGTGGGAATGAATACACAGATATGTGGAACAATGGGCCTTTTACCTACGTAGGTTATTATTGCTATGATTGGAAGTGGGTGCCCACTTGCTGGAGGCCACTTGGTTCATGCTCCGGGCCACCTCTATAGTCAGCAGTTCTAAGGGCATTGGCTAGTGAGGAATAAAGTGTCAACAGACCACTTTGACTGACACTTTGGCAGAATGCATACAATGTTTATGCAGTGAACTTTATACAGGCATCTCATTCATTCATTTCCTCATGGCAATATTCCATGAATAGGGTAGCCAGCGATAACCAGGTGAGAAGCTACACCTTGCCATCTCAGGTGACTGGTGAATGCGAATGTATGAATCACAATAATTAAGCTAAACTCAAGTGTTGAGTTTCAGTACGGTATAGACAGAGTTGTTACATACTGCAGAAAGTGAATGGATATCAAAATAACTTATTGCGAAACTGTTAAAATATTTCTAGCCTTAGATATCAAATGATGAATGGTCATCTAGGAAAGGGCTCTGAACCCAAGGACTGCCTCAGTCCAGTTTCCCTGGATTCTGACATGTGTACAGAAAACACAAGCACCTTGCAAATATAAATTCATTGTTGTGTGGAAGTAGGCACAATGGAAGCCAAACTGTTGCTTTTCTTGCAGTTCAGTATTGTGTCAATTTTGCTGTCAGTATAGGAAGTAAAATAATTGCGCAGTTGTTATTCAATGGTCATCAAACGTCTCATACATTGATATTGTAGAGTTCCAAAATGTCAAAGGGTGCAATCCAGTGTACCAAGCAATAGTTGATGGAATTTTCTCTGCAACCTGTCGAAGTCAACATAAGCAATATAGGCATATTTTAGGAAATCTCACATTTATAATTATTCTTTGTGTTTTTGCTTATGATGTAAAGATATTGATTACAATAATAATATTATGCACTGGCCTGTAAGTTTTGCAACAGAAAGTGTTTGGTGAATACTGCTGCAGTGAAGGATTGGAATTTCAGAGGAGATCTTCTCCTTGGGTTATCATGTGAAGGAAGAGTTATCACTGATATTAATTCAGATGCATAAAATCTCTGAAGTGGCACGTGTCATGCTTATATGCTAAAAGTTGTATTATTATTATTATTATTATTATTATTATTATTATTATTATTATTATTATTGTTATTATTATTATTCAAAGTGACATAATTTTGTCAGTTCTAAGCATGCCCCATATTGGTAGTTTGTGAGAAAATATCATTAGGTGTGCTCCTGGCCTCGATTACTGCACTAGTGACTAGGTCCAGATCTATTTTAAGGCAGGCAAATTGAAAGTGTGCTTTGAAGCCAATAATTCTGTTTGCACAATTAACTTGGCAACTGTTCACTGGCCTGATCCCAGGGTGTAATGCGGCGACTGCAACTGCCTTGTAGTGTTGCTCCATCCCACTTTTTCAGAGTGCCAGTAAGATGGGTAGATAACATGCGAGCTGTGGTTTTAGCAGCAGGGGGCAAATGCCACTCGCTATTTCAGGAGTACCCAAGCACAGCAGCAAGAGGTCTGATCCCACAACATTTTTTTACTGCATTTTTTCCTGCTCCCTGTTGCATGCCTGCCTTGATAATGGGTACCTTAGAAGGGGTCACACCAACCTTGATTCAAGGGCACTTGGTGTTGATCACCTATTGTGATCAAGCACCTATTGTGAGGTGAATTTAAACCCATTTTATGTGCCAGAGACCCTCTCTGTGATCAACGGAAAGGGTTTCATTTTAGAAACTGTTTAGGTGGATTCACAGGCTTAAGAAAGCATTTCCAAGGAAGAGTGCAAAATTAATAAATTGGAGTAATCTAATCTGTGAGTGACCAGATGTTGTACAAAGTACTACCTGTTGGGTTGAAAGTGAAGAATAATCACCTCTTATCTGTCCTTCACAAATTAACTGAACAGAGTAAGACCCTTGTCATCACATCTTGCAATTTTGTTCACAGTTGTTCTACTTGCAGGTGTTAGCATGCAATCAAAGTGATGACCACTCTGCCCAGTGGCATCCTCAACTCTGCCAAGCAGCTGCTTCCTTCTGCAGGAATGGTGCTCAAAGAATGCTTAACCAGGTCTGATTTTGACATGCAAATATATTTAACTAGTCTTCTGGTTTCTGTGAATATTAACCTTTAGTCTTTAGCAAGTGTAAGATCATTACTATACCTTAGATTCATTTTTACACAATGTAATTTATTCACTGACAAGTGAGTGTTAAAAGAAATTAACAGTATTACCCATAGTAAAAAATGCTAGGTCTTTTTGTTCATTGATTGGTGCACTGCATAAATTTATTCCGGTGTAAGCTCTGGCACATGTTCTGATTGGAATGTAAAGCTGTGACATCACTACACCAGCTAATAATGAAATACACCTCTTATGGCAGTGCAAGACATATGCATGTGCTGCATGAAATATGTCAACCTTATTTTTCAAGCCAGTTTATTAGGTCATTGGAAAGGAAGTGTGGACAGGATGTTTCAAGGCACAGTGGCAAATTTAGAAAGGATTCCTTAACTGAACTACTTTTAGGAGAACTTAGTGTGTGAAAAGTAACCTTAGTTCCTGTAGAGTGTAGATAATTATGTTGTGTGTGTAGTACACCTTGATGATGGATTGGAGAAAGTTAGCTGGGATATGTAATTAGAATGTGAACCACTTTTGTGGCACACTAGTTGGATCTGGCCACCTGATTCACTTGCATTCATGCTATTGGAAGGGAGAGGTCAGTGCAACACACATTGCATGCACTTCAACTGGGGGACTGTAGGGGAGACTAGTCTGCGGTGTAGGCTGTGAGGGACAGGGGTGGGTGGAAAAGTCATTCCTTATCTTATCCAGGTTTCACTGACTTGTGAGCATATTCTGCGTTCTGTTGCTGTTACTGGGCCCCCTCTGGGAGTGAGCAAGTGAATAGTGAAGAGAAAAAAGGCTGGGGTATTCCAGAAGACCGGTTTTGCATAGCTACGCATAAGATTTAGAGTGTGTGTGTGAATTGAGGAAGTGATGTGGCCATGAAGCTACTGCCTTGGCAAATGGCCTTGAGGATCATTCGGAGATCACAGCGATCATTCCTGTGGTAAACACTCATCTGAACTTCCCTCTGTGACACACCACTTGACCACCATGTTAAACTTGATTACATCAACTTTTGGTGAGAACAAGTTGTACAAGATGACTGGGATTTTTCTCTGCAGGTACCAAAAACGCATAGGAGCGTATGACAAGCAGCAGTGGGAACAGACGGTGGAGCAACGCATCCTTAATGGGCTTCACCATGTTCCCAAAAAAACCGCAAAGCTCAAGACTGAGCTTATTGACTTGGACCTGGTTCGTGGTAAGTCATGTTTTGAAAGAATTCCATGTTAGAATGTCCATATGATATCATTTGCATAGTGACATGCATTTAAAAAATAATTCAGGGGTGATTTGAACACTTATTTTGCATGATGTGCATCTGAAATGTAATATAAATAAATAAATAAATAAAATTATTATTATAGTGAAACCTTGCATGAAAATTTTCTGTAATAGACAAGTTTCCTCTAAATTGGAGAATACTCAACTAAGAAAGAGAAGGGGCAGAAATAGAGTCATAAATCCAGATGGTGCCCCAAGTTTGTGTGCCTTGTGAATGCAAAATTTGTGAACCCCACTGCCAATTTTTGATTCGGCATGGATAAGGAGGCGAAGTGGAGCTGCCGTAACGTATGCGCCCACGGATGTTAAGGTCCCGGGTTCGATCCCAGCCCGGGGTTACCCCCTTCATCTCGTGCAGAGTTGAGCGGTCGTCTCTGGCTTCGTCTTGCATGGTATCTCCATAGACAAACCTCCCGGGGGAGTTCACAAAATGACCACGGATAAGACATTGCCCTGCACTTTGCACATCGCCTCCTGTCATCCTGCCTGTGGGCCCGGGCGCTTCGTTACAAGGGTCCAATGTACGAAAATGTACTAGAAGTTAATAATAAAGGTCCGTGCAGATACCCTAAGGGTGAGCACTACCCCCACAATTATTATTATTATTATTATTATTATTATTATTATTATTATTATTATTATTATTAGGTTTATTATTTTTATTATTAGGTTTATTATTATTATGTTTATTATTATTATTATTAGGTTTATTATTATTATTATTATTAGGTTTATTATTATTATTAGGTTTATTATTATTATTATTATTATTATTATTATTATTATTATTATTATTATTATTATTATTATTATTCGGCATGGCCATTTTCCACGCCCTCTGGGCGCTTACATTCATTTCTCATCTCGACTCTGATTTTTCGAAATTGTGAAGTGACCATTAATGCAGTTTAAATTCAGCTATATACTGTATACACAGGGTTTTCCTCACTGAGGAACTTTAAAATGCTGTCCATTTCTGTCGTTAAGCCATGTTTACATGTGAGCAATTCACTCAGCGATGTCATTGCTGAGGGATGAATCCAATTGTTTGCGGTGAAAGTAACAATCATGGTAACAATCAATTTTCACCTCAAACAATTGGATTCATCGCTGATCAAATTGCTCACATGTAAACGCAGCTTTAGACAGGTTCTGCTACAGTGGCCAAAATCAGGTGTAAATCTTGTTGCCAGGACGGCAAAACTTTCTGTTGTAGACGAAGGTTCCACTCGACCCAGGGTTTGCTGTAGACAGGTCTTACTTTTAGTGCATTATTGTCATGACATGGATGATAATGGCTACATTGTGTAATGAATTTTTTACAACAGCTGTGAAAATATTAGATGCAACATGCTTATTTAGTTGGCTGGGTGTTCAGATACAAAAGTGGTGTAAAATTGTTAATTCTTCCTGAGGTGAGTAAGCTCATGAATTCCATTCCTATGGTGCAGGTAGGCCATCATGGTGAGGAGTTTATTACATGATTTTAAATTTATTTTGGCAGGATCATCATTTCCTAAAGCAAAGCCAAAGCATGGGATTCTGGCTGTTACTCGCTTGGCTCTACTGCGTCTCTTCTTCCTGCCTTTATGGTGGAGGTTCTGGATGCAACAGACTTCCCCTCGTACTTTCCTGCTGCTGCTGCTTCTCTACTTCCTTCAGATATGCAACATGGCCCTGTACTTCCACCTCAGTCATGATGAAGATGAGGGAATCCTTGAGGTATGTCTCACCCTACGTTACAGAAGGGTTCAGTGCATTGACAACTTGAATAAGGGTCTGGTCCCAAAACTTATTATTATTATCATCATCATTATTATTATTATCATTATTATTATTATCATCATCATCATCATCATTATTATTATTATTATTATTATTATTATTATTATTATTATTATTATTATTATTATTATTATTATTATTATTATTATTATTATTATTATTATTATTATTATTATTATTAAATGTCACAGTTACCTCAAGTGATACCATTTCCTGAGTAAATTGTTTACAGTCAGCTGTAGCAGCAACATAACAGATGGAAAGCATGGCACCATGGATAGAAGGAAGTTTGGTGGGGGGAAAATCGAATGCAAACTGATCATGTGACCTCAATATTTGATCTGAGTGGTCAGGATAAGCTGGGATCTCCTCCCCTTTTGCCATAGCTGCAGTGCTCACAGCCTAACTTCTCAAAAAAGGGATTAGCCCTCCCCTTCCTACCAGACACCCTAATATACTAATATACTATACTACTAATATACTATAAGGCCTAAGCAATCTGATTGGTGGAGCCAAGGTCCAGGACCCCTGACCCACCAATCAGATCGGTTGGTACAAGGCTAAACAAAAGAAATGCCACTTTTGAAATCCTGCCGGGTATGGCGGCGATATTTAGGACATGCCTACCTTTTTGAGAAGTTAGGCGGTAAGCACTGTATGAGGGCCAGGAATGCTGTAAAGACAGTGGCTGTCACAGCTTTTCCCAGCTGTAGCATTTGGAGTATTTTGGTTTTTTGACTGCCCCGAGGTCAAAAACAAAATGAATGCCCATTTTGAGTTAAGTTACTTGTGACCTATGGAACACGAATAAATGACGATGAATTTCCATGGACAAAAAAAAAAGTCCAATTTTGTTGCATAGTGTAATAGGCCAAGAAGAGGATTCATAAGTTTAGCTGCCCTACAAGAGAGGGCTCTTCATAAGACTTCTAGTGTCATCTGCATCATTCACATAGGCTTTTGGGTGGCACCAAACATGAGCTTTGGTGTGCAGATGACCCCCCTTGAAAAAAACTTTTGGTCTTCAGAGTTTTGGACAAGAGATCTGCCACCAAAAGCGAAAACACAGTAACTGCATAGACAAGCAATGAGATTTATTGGGTTTTCACTTTGGCGGCAAAGGTTATGTGTCTGCTTTGGTTTTGTAGAAATAGCTTAAATAATTACAGGATGCAACTTAAGAGGACGTTATGTTTTTCAGGATGTCCCTGCCACCGAGGTTCTGGTACCAGCTGTGATGATGGTGGTGCTGAGTATCACCCATTCACAGATAGTGTCTACCCACATCAATTCCCTGGGTAGCCTTAAACGGTCCAAGAGCAAGCAGTACAAACGTGTAAAGCGGAGAACTCTGAGATCATCAGTGGGGAGGACACGTGGACTAGTCACTGCTTCTGATTCCAAGTCTTCTGTGGATGGTGCTGGAGCAGATAAAGTACCTGCCAGGGGTATCAGTAGTGCTGCCAGGAAGAGGTTGGGACAGATTGCTAGGTCAGGGTCACATTCAATATGATCTTGCCTCTTATGAATCATGCTTTCACTTCCATTGAAGTTTTAAAAATGTAGTGTCTTATACTGCATGACACTTGAGGGGTGTGGTGGAAAAACATGATAACTGACATTTTTGTCATTTTTGACCTATACACCTAGCAACTATGTATAAGACGTGACAAACAGTTTGGTATACTCCAAGTTCATGTATCATGCATGAGACGGCCACACGAACTATATCAAAACCAGCATTCCCTATGATTCGTTAAGAAAATGCAAACTTCAATTCGCTCTCCTGAAAAATTACACCTTTGTCAGTTATCATGTTTTTCCACCACACCCCTCACTTCATGTCAAGGTTACAGTACTTGCCTAACCACAGACACTTTTTTATCCAAGACAAGTGTGTAATAGTAGATTAGCAGTAATATGGATATATCGAATCCATCCTATATAATTTTGTTGTCCACAATTTTTAAATTAATAAGTTGAGTTTCTTACAAATGCTTGTTTGCAGGTCATCATCAATGGAAGCCCCATCATGTAGCCCTAAAGTGGAGGTCCGTAGCAGGGCTTCTTCAGAGCAGTTTAGTCCTGTTCCCTCCCTCCTGATAACTTCGTCATCCACCCTAGGGAGTGATCAGGGCAATTCCACACTGGAGGAACAGCCCACACCAACTCCAACTCCAACTCCTACCCCGACCCCTACCCAGATCCCCCCTACCCCAGAGTCAAACTGCTCATCCCCTGTTTTTCCACAGTCCTTTTCCATAAATGAAGAGGCCCCACCTCCTCCTCCTCCTCCTCATCCTGTGCCACCTCCTCCACAGCATCGTCGCCTCCAACGGTTGCGCTCAGTCAGTACTGAGGACTCCACAATGGGAGACACTATGGATAATGATGATGATGGGTTTGAAAGCCTGACAGGGTTCAGTGAGAATAGTGATGAAACAAACCAGTTAGCAGAGATTCCAAATGGGATAGTGGCTTCCATGCCTTCTGAAGCTTTGGTGCTGCCAGAGGGAGATGAGACATTAGGGATGTTGGGGAGTAGGGGGCTGAGGCAGAGGCGAGGTACTAGATGTGTGGTCATGAAGGAAGAAGTAGAAGAAGAGGAAGAAGGGGGAGAGGTTCCACTTGTAGTGCGGTTTGGTGACCCAGCAGAGGAGGAAGAACGGCAATCAGATGAGGAGGGGTCAAGGAAGTCGAGGCACTTCAGCAAGAGTAGTGAAGGTGCGTTGCTTGTCATGGCTAAGCTCACAGCCTAACGACGATATTGGATTTGTTACTGTTAGTATGCTATAACAGTTCTAAATAATCACGTTACTGATAAAATAATATATTAGCATATGCAAGGAAATTAATGCAGGAAAGTTTGATTCAATTCGTAGAAAAGTGCTTAAATGTACTCTGAATATATTGTATGTTTCATGATGGACTCACAACCATAGTAAGAACATCCAAGACACTTATTTCCACTCTCTCCTGTTGCCTCGCCTTCAAGTGTGGGCATGAGTTACATATACTGTAAAGCCCTCTACTAGGTATAACAGGTTTCACCCCAAACTTGATGAGTTTAGAGAGACATATTTGTGAAATTTCTACTGTTGCAAATGTGAGTTCAATTTTGAAAGAAAGGTATGCTGAGTTAGAGTAAGTCCGTTTGTGTGAATTAAAGACACTGATATCTCCAGGAATAATCTGCTGCTGTGGAACTGGCATTAACGGAGGTGGTGTGTGCCTGTTTTAGGAATGGACCTAAGTTCTGCAGCAGAGGCAGAAGTGGAAACAGACCACCCACCATCAGACACGGAGGTGGGTGTCCTAGGGGGTTGTGGGGCTCAAGCAGTAGGGAGAGGTCAGGGGGGAAGGGTGGTGCCTTGCTGCAAGTGCAGTTGCAGCTGCTCCAACAGCAGAGCTGGCAAGCCCCGCAGCTCCTCAGAACCCCGCAGCCTTTCCCGCAGACGCTTGGCCCCTCCCCTACAGGTCCAGTTTGGACAACCAGAAAGCAGCTACAACAGTTCCTGCGAGAGTGAGCCAGACCTCACATCCATACCAAACACTCCTGCAGCCAAGGTCATACTCAAGCCTTCTTTTGCCTCTCTCTGCTTTTTCTGCTTTTTTGTAATGTTTCCCCCCCCCACTAACGATGTGTGTAGGATGTGCTTATTTTTGACCATTTAAATTTAAGTAATGTTCCCAGGTTTCTTTTTCATTTCTTTCGTTGAATTTCTGTCCCCATTAGAGTACAGTGGAAGCTAAATGACAGTTTAAGTGGAGCTGAAGAGTGAAACTTACGAATTGCTGAAAAAATTACATGTGTTTCATCAAATATTGCAAATATTGCAGTCAACAAAAATGTAGGATTTGTAAAAAGTATGTTGCACTCCCATAATTATAGTCATTATGCGGTTTGGGTGTTCAAATTTTCTATGGAAAGCTGTCAAATCTAAAATATTCCATACGAAAATGTTAACATTTCTCTGGAAATTGGCAGATTTTGCCAAAGTGATATTTTAAAATTTGTGAGCTGGGTTTTTCTTTGTAAGTTTAATTTGTATATGACCTTGTCTTTGCCTTTGCTTGCTAGTATGAAATGATAAACTGACAATGGCTCTAATTGTTTTTCTTTTCAAATCAACATTGAAGTCTTATATCTTGATCTGCATATGCCACAGATGAGTGAAGCAGCTACTTCATTAGACTGGACAGGAGTTACCACCAATTCAGAAGAATGCAGCTACAGTTCAGAAGAATCTGAAGGGACAGACACTGCGCAGACCCAGTTTGCCGAGATGGATCACCCCTTTGCATGGGATTTGCAAGGGGTATGTCTTCTGATGTGAAATTTTGTTGACAAGTTCAAATTGCTAATATGAAGATTGTCTGACATTTTCAGGCTGTGCCTATGAGTCCAGGAGGAGCGGCTTCAGACAAGGGTAATGAGATTTTGGGAACACTGTTTGTAAAGTGTGTATTTCCCATTTACTTAATGGTATTTTCAGTGAGCTGCACCATTTGGGAAAATGGAGATGTAAAGAAGGCTGACCTCTCTGCACTGGATATAAGCTCGGCCATCATTGCCAAAGTGGACATAATGCCAGAGAGTTCTGACTACTTGGTGGGAGGGATATTCGTAGCAGTGGTCCTTGCTCTCCTGCCCTGCCTCTGGAGATTCATTAAGTGTAGCCAAGACCTGCTCTCAGATGTCACCTTAGATGTTAGGGACATTTCTGTGCCTCACACAGAAAAGGTGGCAAGAGTCTTTCTCATCATGGCCAACTCTACCATAGGGAGCACCTTTGGGTAAGCATTATCTTTTTAGGCATATTCCCTGAGTTATTGTTCGTCAGTCCCAATTGTGGCCAAAACTCTGGAATATCATGACAGGGCTGCATAAGAGGTTGAATTGTTTTGTTACCTGAGTTTTTCTCGAGGGCAGTCATTACAATAATGGAAGCATCAGGCCAGTGCAATAGTAATACACTAAATTTTTTTCGTTGTGATTCAGCACATTTGCAACCTTGGGTTACTGTTCTAGTAACATCAGACTTTTTTTATTTTGGTGGACACAGGGAGCGACTGATAGTTGTGATCTCGGTGATGGA
Source organism: Catajapyx aquilonaris (assembly GCA_000934665.2). Classification (NCBI taxonomy): domain Eukaryota; kingdom Metazoa; phylum Arthropoda; class Diplura; order Dicellurata; family Japygidae; genus Catajapyx; species Catajapyx aquilonaris. The sequence continues at coordinate 33,680 of KZ538568.1, forward strand.
ACGCTTCACTCTGGGCTGCTTAGTATTTTTCCTGCTGTCAGTTGCGGAGCGTACCTTCAAGCAGCGTTTCCTATATGCCAAGCTCTTCTCCCATCTGACTTCATCCAGGCGTGCCCGCAAGTCAGATGTCCCTCACTTCCGCCTTAACAAGGTGCGAAACATAAAGACTTGGCTTTCGGTTCGTTCCTATCTCAAGAAGCGAGGGCCACAAAGATCAGTGGATGTTATTGTCTCTGCTGCATTTGTCTTTACTCTCCTGCTGGTCTTCTTCCTAAGTGTGGAGTTGCTCAAGGTAATCAACTCTTTTTGTGTATTATTTTTTTAACATTAGAAAGTTGTGTAGAGCAGTAAGAAAAGTGAAGTATGGCATTCAAAGCCATTCTTATGTGGTACCTAGAGATAAAGAGCCCCTAGTTAATACCTGCATTGTTAATAATAATATCTGATACACAAAACGAAAGTTGCATAATTATACACCATTTGTCATGTAGTAGTGTATGACCAATGTGGTAGCACTTCGTAAAATTGTGCATCTTCACATTGGACCCACCTGTTTCTACCTGGAGGGGAGGGGAGGCAGGGAGGCAGGCATGTGAAGCCAGCCATTATGCCCATCCACTCATACCATCTCTACCAAGACTGATATGATGCATCTGCAAGGGATATTTCAAAATTGAGTTCTGATGAGCTGTAAAATAAAAACAAGAGTAATGAAAAATATTTTAATACTCACAAAAGTGAGAGACATCCTTCCGCTATTTATTCACATAGTCACCTTCCCGACTGAGACACTTGTCATAATGTGGCACCCTATTTTCTAACCCTAATGCAATCCACGCTCCTGCCAAATGCTATGTTCGCTCTGGAATTAGATATCTCCAACCTAAAGGACACAATGCAGCCAAAATTCTTAGGAGATCATGTAATGTGTATGGAGAAAAGTGCGTGAGTGACAATTCTGAATCTGAATTTTCAAGAAGCACGACATGATGTCCATTATGAGAAAGGTCAAGGGAGAAAGTTTGTGGCTCCTGACATTGTTGAAAAGTCAACAATGTTGGTTTAGAGCCCATCGATTCACAATTTCTGACCTGTCTGATGATTTTCCCCCAAATTTCGCGTTCAGGACTTTATGAAATTGTCACAAGAAAGCTACGCTATCACAAGTGTTGTGCATAGTTAGTTCAAGAACAACAAAGAACTGGAAAAGTGTGTGATAGGTTGGTTCAGTACCCAGGTGGCAACCTTCTAAAGGGAAGGGATACAAAAGATGGTGCAGCCGTTATGACAAGTGATTCAATTGGAATGGTGACTACGTGGAAAAATATCATAAGAATGTAGCTAACTTTTGTAAGTATTAAATTTTTTTTCATGACATGTTTTTCATTCACAGCTCATCAGAACTTAATTTTAAAATAGCCCTTGTATTTCCACTCAAGGAAGAAATAGACAGGTCCATGAAATGCATATTCTAGGTCATACAGTAGTCAGTAGTGCTACATGTGTTGTGATTCCATAACATTCCACTTGCAGTATCTGTCATCTGATCAGTAGGACCATTTTCATGGGATGAACATCTGATCATGATCAGAGCATTTTTTCCATTTTTGTGCCGCCCTTTATATAAATTAATATATTTTTATATTTATATTTGCTTACAGGTTAAATATCATCATAACTATTATATTGTGCATAGATTATATTCTACTTGGCAACTTTTCAATTGTCACTGTTTTAAGAGTCACCCTTACACTGAGCATTACTCTTTTCAAGGATTCAGAAAGACTGCAGTACCTGTACAACATTGAGATAGTGTGTTGGTGCCTGGCTCTAGGTGTGTTCCTTCTCCGGTTCATGACCTTGGGTACAAAGATCAACGACAAGTATCGCAATCTCTCAGTGCTCATCACAGAGCAGATTAACCTGTACCTGCACATGGAACAGAAGCCTCATAAGAAGGAGGAGCTCATGGTGGCCAACAATGTGCTCAAACTAGCAGCAGACTTGCTCAAAGTATGTAACACTCGCACCTACATTGTATGATGCTTCAGGGGTACTTGGGCAATTTTCTGTGAAGGGCTGTCTAGGTATGAACTTCAAGCCCGTAATAAGTTAAATAACTAAACTAACTAAAATAACACGTCGCTTGCTTTGCAGCTGATGACCTCTTTTGTAGGGAAATGTTGGGATGCATTTGTTCGGGTGTTTGAAAAATAAGTTTATGAATGACAGCAAAGCACACCTTCTGTTGCCTGAGGCCGTGTGTACAGGTGACTGTCTGCAGTGGGTGTCTTCCCAGTTGAACACAAATTAGAGCAGGCTCTATTTTCTTTCGACTGGGAGGCTCTCCACTCAGGATAGCCGACTGATCGAACGTCTGCGCACTGCAGACGGTTGCTTTGACAAAGTCTACAATGTAAGCAGGGTCTTAATCTGAGTGCCTCTTCAACAGCAATCCTTTTACCTTCACATTATGTAATAATATTTAATGTCATAACCCATTTGTATACTGAGGACTTCATGAATGTACAGTACTGTGTTGAGCTCAAGGAGATGAGATGATATTGAATTTCACTTCAATGCAAAATTGTCAAAATCTTTCTGAGCATGAGAGATTCATTACCACATTTTTTTGCTGACACTACTTTCAGGACTGTCCATGATTTTCTGAAGTTTATTATAGCCATACTTTCCAGGAGCTGGAGATCCCCTTCAAGATCTCTGGGTTTGCTGCCAACCCGTACCTGTACAATGTCACCAAATTGGTGATCCTGTCTGCTTTCTCTGGAGTTCTCTCAGAGATGCTTGGTTTCAAGCTGAAGCTTTACAAGATCAAGATCAAGTGAAAGAGATAGAGGTGACAATACATTTTCACCCCAACCTTCATCTCACTCTGCTCCTTGCCCTCACCCTCAACCTTACAGAAGTTACTTTTCACAAGATGTCTTCTGTAAGGCCTGCATTTAAGACTGTCTTGGGAGGCATCTCCTGTATAGTCAGCTGGTGGCAGTATTATTTAGTCAGGAACTTCATCATTCTTGAAGGAGGCGGAAAGAGAGGAAAGAGCGGAAAATTGGTGCTGAATGTTCGCTAGGGTGGCTGCTGTTAACTAGGTGGTGCAACTCAGGTTGCATTCTCTGTTAGGAGGCTATGAGTACTTTGACTGCTTTTCATTTGGTGCCTTGTTGTTAGGTTTTATTGATCTGACTTGATTATTTATTTGTGCAGCTAGCACACACTGAGATATTAAGTTGTTGCATAATTCTGATGAGCAGGATGGAGATAATGAATTAAATGTACTGAATTATTATTATTATTATTATTATTATTATTATTATTATTATTATTATTATTATTATTATTATTACTGTCATCATTATTACTGTCATCATGTTTGTCACTATTGCCCCATATATTGTGGCATGCCAGTATAAAATGAGATTGACTGGGGAGCCTGGGAGTACTGGTGGAAAGTGGTGGAAAATTAGTGTTTCCTCGTTCCCTTGAAAATGATGAAAGCGTTACACAAAACCCTACTTTGTACTGCCTTAAGCCTGTTTTACGAATTGCCTTTGTGCATTATAAAGCGTCTCCATTTCTGCCCAATGCCGTTATGGCCACCAGGTGTGCATTTTCTAAAATCTGGTCACCTTTCTCATTACTGGCATGCTGTAATATGCAAGGTAATAAGATATTAGTCATGTATGGTGCCTGGTTGTGAAGCATTAATAGGGACATTCACACGCTGTCAGTGTTTTATGATTTGATCATGATCTGATCATGTTTGCATTGCTATGAATTGTTAAGTCAACAAGTGATCAAAAAACTGGTTTGTGTGTTTTTTTTTCCTGTGTGAATGGCCCAGATATGAAGATCTGAAATGCAGAATGATCAGAGTCACATTTTCACTGACATTGAGTTAGGTATTGTGCAATATTGATCTTGATACACACTTCTGATGGTAAAATGACTAAAATCCCAGTTCTGATAGAGAAAGTCCAGTCCCCAAAAGTAATGCAGGGTCATTGAAAAAGAATGCTCGGATTTTATAAGCCTATAACTCGAAAACCTGAGACGTATCTTAATGATTTAAATTTTTAAATGCCAAGAAGTGTCTAAAGTTTTGGTCTTACCATAGTTTGTTTCGATATGAGCTCCACTTGTCGCTCGGCAAATGTAAATATGGTAATCGGTGTATGCCTAACCTGGTCAGACATGACTGGAGTCACCATTGTGATCCTATCCCGTAGGGGCTGGAGATGCCGTATCTTTTCACCATACGTGTATCTCCACGGAAAAGGCAATTGGGGTAATATCTGGGCTTCTGGGAGGGCTAGGCATGGGGAAACTTCTCATTCAGGACTTTGCACACTGGGAGGCTGAACAAATGAAACTTTCCTACGTAGGTTTGTTTCATGGATCCGTAACTTTTTATTTGTATCAGCAAGAATCAGTGTGTGGTGTAAAGACCCAAGATATCCAGTGCCTTCAGGATTGCAACAGTAACTCCAGATATGATTGTGTGGGTGTGGCATGAGACCGAATACTGTCTTTTTTTATCTGCTGAGCGACAAATAAAGCTCATATTGAAACAAACTAAGGTGAGACCAAAACTTCTGACATTTCTTAGCATTTCAAAACTTAAATCATTAAGATATGTCTACAAGTTTTCAAGTTATAGGGTTTTAAAATCCGAGCATTCTTTTTCGATTACCTTGTAGTCTAAAAAGAGGATCCCATAAGGAATGATGCAATATTCTGATTTTAAACCTTAGCAACAATATCCAAAATATGCATTCTGCAATTCAGATCTCCATTTGTGATGTTTGGTAATAATATTTTGTGAGTGACTATTGCATTCAGTTTCTAGTCTGCAATACCTCTGTTGTGTAAGTCATGTAACCCTTTTCGTGGTACAAGATTATTATTGTTTCTTTGTTACATGGTTTCGGATTAGATTTGGAAAACTCGGTATATTATTATAAGGACATTACCCTAACCAGTGAGAACGGTCAGAGATCCTTCCCATAAAGGAACATGGAAAGACATCTACTTTTCATGGGGGTAGTACTTCAGTACTGCTTGATTAACTCCCACTTCTAGCATGTGGGGAAATTGTAATTTTATTGAGAGATTGGCATTCATTTGGCATATTGTTCCCATACGAGATACTTTTAATTATGATTTATTTGGAGTACGCAAATGGTTTTAGGTTGGACTGTAGCAGAATATCTGTCCTACCAACTCCTGGCATAATAATGGGAATATTTTTGTAGGTCTAGGAGCTCAAATAGTGATGTGCAAAGCTATTTCTGGCAATTTTAGATAACAAAATACAAATTTTAGTTATAGTGGGAAGTCAATGTGGATGTGTAAGGTCGTACAATAATTTTTCTGCAATGACATATCTCTGTAGAATCATGGTGCAAAAGTGGTCCAAAGTTGTTAGTGCAATATGTGTACTAAATTATTGTTGAACTGGTAGCTTTTATTGATATTTGAGTTGTGTACGTGATACAATACTGCGAAAAATTATATTATTGCACAGAAGACTGCACGTAGATTATGCAGTGAGGGGGAACAAGAATGGTACAAATAGTCACGAATTTCTTCTGTGGTACAGTAAAGTACCATACTGCATAATATGTACCCATATAATGGTCATTTCCCTATGACCCAGCATCTCTGACATGTTGTTGTTGTGCAAAAAAGGTTCCTGTTGTATAACAGGGTAAGTTATTTTGTGTGCTTTTGCATGCGTTCACTCAGCCATACAGAGGGAATCATTTTGATCAATTACTGATTTTTTTTGTTTCCTGTTAAACAGGAACACTGTGTTGAGAGTTTTAAACAATAAAAAAATCCTAGTTGCAATTATCAGTCTTTGTTTTTCCAAACTTGCCCTCCCCTGCGACACACTTACACCTCTGTAGGTGTTTCATGGACGGTTTTCATGAAGGAAAGAAACATGTGCACGCCGCTCCTGACGGGATGGAAAGAAATGGGCTTGCCATTGGTTCTGACATGCCAGTCATGTCATATGCCTAAATTTAATTGTAAAGTACTCGTAACATTACAATTAAATAGGCATCCCACATGTGACATGACTAATGTATGACCAAGTAAATGGGTACATTTTTCAAACACATAAGTGATGCAGCCAGATAACAACTTGTAAGGGAGTTGTGAGAGAGGCCGTGAGATGCCGCCAGTGCCCAGTGGGAGAAACGCGACCTGCCCTGGTGGCCGCAGTACCCAACTACTAGGAAGCTGATATCTCCTTTGGCAGTGTATTTCATCCCTTTGCTTGGCGATTTTTTTGCATTTGTTGTCTGTGGGACAGGGCGCTGGGTTCGCACCACAGCGAGCGGTGGGGTTGGTTGGTTGGCTGGCTGACGGGTGTCGGTGTCGTACTGTCAGGTGAAAGGGTGGCAGATACCAGACGGGTTGGTAGGTTGTAAGTCACCGGCTGCCTGACAGGTATAGGCACGAAGAGGCGGGCTAGACGACTCGGAGACTATGGAGCTTCATCCCGAAGCCATGGAAGGGGAGGCTGAGACCGCCGGCTTCTACGACGGATCCCGCATCTTCTCCGGCGCCGCTGTCTGGATGGGGCTGCCCATGGACCAGGTGAGATCAGTTGTGGGAATAACGACTTTCGATCGACATGGCGCGGCATGGGCGACAGGTGCATTATTGTTATCGTATGGCACACGGTGACCTTACGAGGGGGCAATATCCGCAAGCCGAGGGAAAGGTGGCCTGGTGGATCTCTAGTGCGCAGGCAGAAAAAAAAAATATCCTAGGGGAGGGAGGGATGGCCCCATGCCCGCCCTTACCCTTGGTCGGACGATGACACTTGCAGCACTATACCCACCATCGCACCTGCCTCTCCTGGGGGCATAATACCAATAACTACCCCTGACCCTCGCTCAACCGCAGCCAAGGGACGTGCCCAAACAGTGGCGCTTATCACATGCATGGGATTTCCACCGAGTTTGAGGATTGAGGTAATAATCATAAAGGATGCGGCGCCACTGACGGATGTGTGTTTACACGGGGAGTCCTTGGTTGGGTTTGCCTAAAATAGGAAGCTGTGCACTCGGGCAGAATGACACCAAACAGGACCGCGAATAGGGGCACAGTCGGCGGTGGAAAAGATGAGAGGTAAACTCTCGGAACCGTTGTTTATGTCTTACAATAAGCTGGAAGGGTCATGCAGTACAAGGCGGTAGTGTACAATAGTACAAAAACGATGCATGATTTTATCGAGGGATTACCGAGTAGCATGATGTGGGGCATGTTGCATAATATTAACGTTTCATCACAGGAAAGAGGTAAATTGTACCGATTTATTATCCGCTGGGATTAGGACATTCTTCAATGCCCTAATGACAGTTGTGCAACAAGTGAGTGCATTCAAGGGCAAATAAGTGTGGGTTGAACACTGCGCCCGATTTGCAGAATAATATAGCCGCAGCATTGAGTGGGCAGGTGCAAAGTATTTCCTTCTTTCTCACTCTGTGTATATGCTGCCATATGTTTATATCAGCTATTCTAATTTCGGATTTGCCATATTTAAAAATCAAATTGCCATTCAGTTGTCAGTTTCCTCAAACTCTCACTTCCATTTTTGGGGCATGGGCGCATTTTTTGTGTGGAAGGAGACTATTTTTTTTTGCAGCTATTCACACTGCAATGCCTAATTGGGAAATTATGTCAGCAGGTTTCATTTACATGGTGCTTTTGCTGCACTACTTGGGTGATATAAATTGTAAATCAGCGAAAGTGTGGGAAAACTGCTGTTGACCACTCAAAGAGCGAAATATTTTTGCTGGGCTGTAGTATATTGGAGAGACGAGACAGGAAAGAGAATGGCTTCAGGTAATCTTAGCCGATTTGTGGTGCGTCAGGCTCGATATATTTTTAAACTCCTGTATTGATCCCAGGGTCCTGGTAATAATTATCTGCTCTCCTCCGAAGCGTAGCACCTGAAACGACGATTTCGATGCTAATATTTTATGAGCCGGTGATCATTATTCGTATGAATCAGAATCTGTCAGTCTGTCTGGACATCCGGACCATCTTGACGTAGCATTGTCAGAATTGCATCATACACCTAATCCATGGAAAAGTGCGCTAGAGAAACTTCAGGAGAGGTCGGAATGAGAGCATGAAATGAGTAGCATATATGCCGTCATTTTAAACTCGTGATTACACACGTTTGTCAGGTGACGCGAAACGTGCAACGAAATTCTGTGCGTGTGCACATTCCCGGAAATAATTCCCACGTTATTGTGCATTAGTCTTTGTTTCTTCCTCGACATTCTTGGGCAACTTACCAATAAATATTGCATTGTGCCAAGCTTTTAAGCGACCGATTGTCCAGCTAAATACTCGGTTTCAGCTGATGAAAGAGTATTCTGTCCGGGGGATTTTCCGTCGTTTCCACTCACAGTGAATCATCATGCTAAATGCGAATGAACAAAGTGCTCATTAAACTGTAACGTACAGCAATTAGTCACGAAATGGATTTAATTTGCGGAATAAACAGTAGTGATATAATATCATAAATAACAGATGCGATTCTGCTACATTTGCTTCGAAACAAGTGCGTGTGTCCGATAAGCAGCAAGATTAGTAACTCTGGGTACAAAAAGGCATCTGTCATATGGCAAACTTTGCCCCTAGCCTGAGAACATGCCACCTTGCTATATACTCTGAACCCCATAGATACGACCTTACTTTTTTTTTAAATGCCATATTCAGAAACATAGTCGTGTAACACCCTGCACCATGCTGAATGTAGCACAGTACTGGTAATTGGACTGATCATACGAAGACCTTCGAGGAGATGAGGAATGAAGCTAGGAATGCGTCACGGAAGCACAGCCGACAAGTGCAAGCGGCATCTTTCCTCATTTCGCAGTCATGTGACATCCAACCTTGGTCTCGCAGTGTAGGTCACTCTAGGGGACACACCTCACATACCCACTTTTGCCCCAGTGTGTCCGTTTGCAAGTCTTACCTGACATGGGTTACATCATCAGTTCCGGGTGGTGGAGACTAAACCAAATTATTTCTGTACAGACCGCTGCTTTGTGTACGGTGTAGCATATATTCCCAAATAGGCGTCATATTTTCAGGACCCACATGACGACACTGCACCGTCGCATTTTAGCGGTGACCTCAGATCGGATGATCGCCTTTTTAAAAAGTGGGTTCAGCATGTTTGTAAGTCGACCTTCCTGAGCGTTAGTCACGGTGACAATGACATCAGAACTCGTGCCCGCGAAGTCCGTATCACGACGATCATGTAAATTAGCGCGGGGGCGGGTATGGCGTGTTGGAGGCTATTAATATACAGGGATATTGTGCGAGTGCTGTGAACTTACTAAAATCAATGGGTACACGCGCACTTTTTTCGTCAAGTTATGGTTTTTTTGGGCATCGGGCCATGTGCAATATGGGCATGCGACGGATGATCCTAGTTTTCCGGAGCTATTTTCGTGACTCACGCGGTTTCGTGCGCAGAATTAAGGATTGAAGAGAGAGACACCGGTTATTAGGCCACCGTGATTATTTGCACCGTGGGAGAATCGGGAATTAGAGGTGTTTACATGTTCAGGTTATATAAGTGCTTACAGGTAGAAAAATGCGCATTGGGAGCAAGCGTTCCCGTACCATCCTAATTGCCTTAATTTTATAGTTTGTATAGCAATTTGGGTAAATATACTGCATCAGGAACGGTACGAACATGGCGCGGAGAATTCCGTCTGTATGCTCATTGGCTTCGCTATATGCTCCTTGTGATTGTTGTGGTGTAGAGGAGGATGTCCCAGTCTGGAAGTAATAAAGTCGAATGAAGTTGTGCTCTTTTCATGCTTCAGTCGACGGGCCTTGAAAAGAGCCCGTTGTGGGTACCCAATGTATCTCTTTGTGTGCCATATCAAAACTAATGTGGTTGAAAATCGGGGCTACTAGGTTGGGCTAAAAATCTGCCCTTGGAATTTGATACCGTTTACACGCTAAAAAGGCGTTACCTAGTGGACATTGCACTGGATGCATGACTGGGGTTAAGGGACATAGATAAAAATGTGCCATGTTGTACCACTAGATTAGCCAGTACATTGGAATATAATGTTATAAGTGGCTTCCTCAGGACACTTGATTAGTGTTATCTAAATTGCATAATATATTTATCGTAGTGCTTATTAATAACTGAAGTTCATATGAAAATGTTTTTAAAAAACTTGTTTTTCTGGGGAATCGCTAATGGACAGGTGTATTCAAGGACCTAATAACAATTGCAACACACCAGATCTCTGCAGAGTTTCCCAATGATTGCACCAGAGACCAAGTAGTAGTCAGTCAAATTTTCCAGTGATTTGTTAGGGATTTGTATAAAAATTATTCAACATAAATGTCTAAATGTCCTTAGACTCACTTCAGAATACAAAACTATTGACTGGTAACATCACGCAGAGTCCAATTAAATGTGAGGAATTGAACCAAACCTGTCAAAAAAATGAACAAGATTCCTTTATGTAATGATGAATGGCAAAAAATGTAGGTTTTGCAAAAAGCCGAAATTTACATAACAATGTCCTTGGGGGGAAAAAACAGTTTTTCCAGGCCCTTACAACACTATTACTCAAATGTTTTTTGAAGGCCCCTGATGTAAGCAACTAGTATATTGGTGAGAGTGGTGCAACTCCTGTACAGACTAGGAATTTTTAGCGCATCATAGTACTTTGGTCGACATTGATGTTAATGAGTATCTCGGAAATGAGGTCTCATTATAGGTAGCCCTGGTGGCATACCAATCAGGGGGGTTTGTAATTAAATGAAGCGTAATGCTAATGAGCTGTGGCTGATGATGCATGTCCTCTTTAACAGGTGAATTACTTGGCTGCCCAGCTGCTGTCATTACTGTTGGCCCTGATCTTCCGCAATACATTCCATCCAAGCAGAGTCAGCAAGGACACAAGACATTATGTGTCACTTACTGGTGGACTCTTCATTGGATACTTTTGCTTTGGAAGGTCAGCACTTGACAATAGTCATTGTAAACAAAACTAACATTCAATTCATTGCTAATAGTTTTCTTCATCCTATTTTTGGAGATATTTTCAGAGTCAGCTGTCAATAACAATAGTTTAGGTACAGGTGGAGAGGGGAGGAACATAATTCCTAAGAGTGAGAGTGAAAAAAATACAATGTAAGGAAGTGAGAATTCCTTAAAGCATTCCCACAACTAAGAACATGGTCTTGTGAAGTTTCATCAGATGTACCTTCCCAAAACAATTACAGTTCCTACTCATGTTGGGTCAAAATGTACCTAATGCAGTTTAACCTAACTAATCCAGACTGCTTTGAACATATACTCTCACAGGTAACTGTGTGGAAGAACATCTTGCCAGTATTAGGGCATATTCCCAGCTGTTCATTAAGATTTTATGTACAAGAATGGTCTGGTCTGACAGTTTTGCAGGAAACCAAACTCTACTGATATCCTTAGACAATAAATTGTCTAAGCCGATATTGTTTACAGTATTACAGTCCTTCTTTAGGGTGTCACATTAAATGGATGATAGCTCCTAGTGCACTAGGTCATTATTCCTGACCACTCCTGCGAACATCTAATCACAAGACAAAGTCCATTGGAAGTGCTTGGAATTAACCCTTTGCCCCTTGGTATGTGTGAACTTACGTCACACAACACCTGAGCTGAATAACATGAGGTGACAAAGTATGGACATAAATGTGGTGGCCTTTGGCAAATGAAAAAATTGGCCAGGAGATGTTAGGAGATAAACACCTTAGTTTGAAAAGAGCGTTCAGGTCATTAGGCATGTTAACCTCATTGAACAACGATAAGGCTGATAAAAGGCCTGAGGGAGGAAGTGCCCTTGACGGTGAAGGACATGCAAAACCCACAGACTAGCTTCCTTTATGATTTATTTAGCTTCACTTTGCACCACCCAAGATTTTGCAATGTTGACAATAATATTTTGTTATGATTTTGTTTTCCAGGCAGGCCATTCATATTGCTGCTCTCCCCACAATATGCTATGCTGTCATGAAGACTGTGAATCCACACATCATGCAGAGGTAAATTCTTTTAAACAGTAGCAACTCATTTCCTAACCTGGAGGTGCCATTGCTGTGGAGTAAGAGCGGAAACATGAAACCACGACTTTTACAGAGTGGTACTGGTGGTGTCCCTGGGCTACCTGTCCTTTATCCACATCCAGCGGCAAATCTATGACTATGGAGGCTGGTCTTTGGACATCACTGGTCCTCTGATGGTCATAACACAGAAGGTAACTGCATTGGCCTTCAGTCTCCATGATGGGCTGGTGCGAAAGGAGGAGGACCTCACACCTACCCAGAAGCACCATGTGGTTCGACGCATACCAACCCTGCTTGAATACTACAGCTACATGTTCCACTTCCAAGCACTGCTGGCAGGGCCTGTAGTATTTTATGTTGACTACATGGACTTTATACATGGAGCCACATTCAGGAAGCACGCTCTCTTGCAAAATGTGAGTAACAGTGTCATTGTGTAGGGCTATATTTTCACAGGCAAAAGATAGGCATAAAAATGACTGATATTCATACAATCCTTTGGGGGCATCCTTATCAGTGTGGATATCATAGATGCACCCAAGAGTGTTATTATACAGTATCCCCTAAGCTTGCGCCATCCCACTAGTTGGGATTGACTGGTGTCAAGGAAAAGTCATCAGCCTGATACTGTAAATTCAAACTTGAGTGGGATAATTTAGAAGTGGGTTGAAATAATTATGTAACATATAGGGAAATACCTATTCCAGTTTGAAATGATCAGGCCTGTGATGCCAGCTTATGAGTTTCCTTTGGGATGGCTCCCCCCTGGATGTACCCTTCCATGTGGCACATTTTCAGAACAAAAGTCGAATTTAGTTTTTATATGCATATAGGATGGGCCTACATTTGTTTGTGACAGTTTGTTGTCAGTAAGAAAGAGCAAGAGGAAAATCAAACTTATTAATTCCTGGAAATGGACACTCCACAGTTTTTCTCATTCCCCTCCTATCTGTCTCTTTGCAATGTAACATGTTTGCTATCTGCTCCAGCAAATATACTTGTATATCCTGGGGATAATGAACATGCAGGAGACGGAGACCGAGAATCTTTACTAAATACTGTATGATTTTGCATTTGCACACATTTGCAAAGACATTTCAGATAATATCAGTGACTGTTGCTTAAATAGTGGTCTCTAGATAGTCAACAGCAAAATACATCGCCATTTGGTGACTGAGTCAAGATCAAAAAGGTTGTGCCATCTAGACCTGGTACAGTACCAACAACACAGCACCCAGGATACACCGTACTGAATTTCTTGACTGTACATGTACAGTACGTACATTATAGAAGTACGTTTTGTTCACAGCCTTGCTAATTATACACTGTGATGTCATTTTTGGGCTGGGTTGCATCACTGAAGGTGGATTTATGGTCAAGGTTATTCATTTTAACAAGAATACATCTTCATTCAGTGGATGTAACCTGTTCTGAATCATTATTTCAGTTGCTGTAAATAATGTGAACTCATCATAAGCCATGCAATTTGACATATTTGTCACATTTTGTATTGTGGGGGAACTGGGGGGAACTATCTGTTTTAGAGTGCAATGCATGAAGGTGAATGCTACTCTTAATTATTGGTTTGTCCAAAATTTACTGTAGATGTTGCTCTCTTATCAGGGCCATGTGGACAGCAACTGGAACAGCAAAGTAGTAGTGGTGGAACCATCTCCAGCTCGTGTGGTGATCCAGAAAGTTGTGTTCAGCCTTGGATTTGCAGTCCTGTATGTGGTCACACCTCCATTCATCCCCATCCAACGTGCCAGAGAGTCAGACTTTCTCCAGGACAGCTCGATTGCCCACAAGACCTTGTATTTGTACCTGGCAACTTCTGTGTGCCGCTTCAAATACTATCATGCCTGGCTCATGGCTGATGCTATTTGCAATGCTTCTGGCCTGGGCTTCAATGGGTACAATGAGGATGGCACTGCCCGGTGGGATCTCATTTCTAATGTAGATGTGATTGGAATGGAGTTGAATCCCAGCCTCAAAGAGACTATGGAGGCCTGGAACAAAGGGACCATGCAGTGGCTGAGATTGGTCGTTTACGAGAGGGCCACTACCCAAAAAACCCTCTTAACATATGTCCTATCAGCTGTCTGGCATGGGTTCTACCCTGGTTACTACCTCACCTTCCTGACTGGTGCTTTGTTCACTTACGCCGCCCGGAGTGTACGGAGACTGATGCGGCCCATGATGGTGGTGTCACGTGGAAGGAAGTTTGCCTACGACCTGTTTACCATTGTGACCACACGCGTCATTATGGGGTACCTGACTGCTCCTTTTGTACTCCTGGAACTGTGGCCTTCTATTGGAGTGCTCAAGTAAGTGATGGATGGCATATATTCTGCAGAAATATGAGGTGCAGTCACACCTTGGTCACACTAGGTAGACAGACCTGCTTGAGAAAATTGTCATAATAATGAAGGCCTGAATCCAGGTTGTTTTCTACTCTAAGAGAGTCAAATGTGAATGGCATAGCAACCACATCTCAAGTGTGTCTGATGCTTAGTTGTTAGTGTAGAAGCATGTGTGTGTGGTATATTTATTTTCAGCTTTTCACTGACCAGCTTAACTGTTGAACTTTTATTTATATTTTTATCTTTAACAGAGCTTGTACAGTACTGTACTATCAGGATGGTAATGGTCTGTATACTTGGGGTAGGCTGAGGGTCATGCTATCCACCAGGCAGCCAGCATAACCCTCAGCCTACCCCCAAGTGTCCAGACCGCAGTCCAGACAATTCCCATGCCAATAGTACCTCGCGTCAATTTGCTAGCCTTCCCACTATTTCTTCCGTACAATTCACTATACAATATGTAATACAATCCTAATTTTCTTCATAGCATCCAAAGACTTTTTATCATCATTTATACCTAAGTTGCATGCACAAAATGCTAAAATGGTGCAGTGTACTTAACTTGTGCCCTTTCTGCAGGTCAATGTATTTTTATCAGCACATCCTAGGCATCCTGTTCATTGTTGTACTTCCAAAACTGGGGTCCAAGAAGCCCAAGGCTACCACTGAGAAAGCAGGGTTGAAGAAAGACAGAGCTGGGGACAAGGAGGAAACCAAGCTTGTCAGTGGGGGTCTTGCACCTGCTAAGGACAAGGCTGTGTGAAGAGTAATTATACACCACTTTACTTTATTTTTTAAATTTTAAATATTATCCATGTATATTTTTACGAGTCAGATCACCTTAGAGCTGGAGCTTCGTAGGCAATGCACCGGTGTCGATATTTATTTTTAATTTACTAAGTCCCTCCCTGTCATGCTGTAGATTAAGATTAGCCCTGTACCCATGTATCTTTTTTAAAATTGTATTTTATTTTTATATACTGGAAGCCCAGTATCATATCATGTATTTCTCTTTCCAACATGCCAGTGTCAAGGAACATGTCCTCTTTACACCAAAAATACTGGAAACATGTTCAACAGTTTCCAGAAACTGAAACAGCAGTACAATGATCACTTATGTGAAGGGCCAAAACTTTTTATCTTAAACTGTCTGTCCATTCCAATGGGAAAAATGCCTTCCATCCCATTTCTTCATAGTTCTTCAAGTTTTATTTTGTTGCGTCATAAATCATTACTGCAATTGATATTCTTATAGTCAGCACTTAGCACTGTAAGCATTTAGTCAAGGAAGTGCTTTGCTTTGAATATTATTGATTTGGCTCTCTGAGTCTTCTGATGTGGTAAAGGAATTAATCTGCAGTTACACAGTTCCTCCCAAAAATGTACATATTATGATTATGTAATGTCTCGTTCATTTTGTCCAGAAAAATGACAATCACTGTAGGTTGGATTTCCCATCCACTGATGATAAAAAGATTTTTGTACTGTTTTGCATCGAGCATATCAAGTGACTTTTTAAAAACCAGGCATTTACATGTGTCTGGCAAAGAGAGATGAACACTAATGTGCCATTTGTAACCTGATTCCAATGGATAGCAAAAACGAAGTCAATTAGGTGACAATTTGTTGTAAACAGAATTTCCGTGCAGTTAGGCTTGCATAGGCAGAAGATTTACTTGTTGTCATCAGCTAACAGTAATATTGTTATTGTTACTAATTTAATAACATTTTATTTTGGTTTGGTTGTGAGCTTGACTCAAAGTGATTGTTTTAAGTGCAATAACATCTCCAATTAACCATGAAAAGAATAGACAAGCCAGTCATATAGGCAGCTGATCTCATTTCTTGCTTCCAACATCAAGACTTCCAATGTGGGCCAAATGTAAACTGCAAGATAAAATGAAAATTTCAGATTGTTTTTTTTAAAGGGTTCAAACATGTGCCCTCTTTTATAACCATTTTCATCCCCCAGGAGTGTCATAATTACAGAGGTTGGTGTATTTTTTTAACATGTCATTAATGCAACAAAGAAATTGCTATCAGCATTTGTACTTGTATGTGTGAGGTGTGTACATTTTTTTTTTCTTTATGTGACTGTTGTGAACATGTTGAATAAAAGGTTTGAAAGAGAAATATTAAGTCACTTTTTATGCAGGTTAACAATATGAATGTCTTCGCTTGAGAAATCAGGGTGGTGTTTTGATATGGGGATTTCATTGCTATTAAAGTGGACTTCAGCACGAGACCAAAACTCTGCCTGCACGTTCCTCTTCGTTTCAGAATAGCGATCCTCGTAACTTAGCAGTATTTCAGTGTGGGGAGCTGCCAGCAGATTGAGAGTCTCAACCAGTGCTGCTACAGACTGAAATTTTAAGTACATGTTGGTAAGGACCTTGGCAACTGGCAAATATCAAAGGAGCACTTGCCTCTTCATAGTAGATACAATCTGCCACCAGGATTATATCAGCTGTGTCATCAGTGTCACTTCCCCAAACAAGTGACTTGGCAACTGCATTTCCTAGCAGCTGCTTCTGGTTTTCAAGAATGTTTTTTTGCATTAAAGGCACAAATTCTGGAAGGTCAGTCAATATCACGTTGGCACTGTAAATATAACAATGCATGAATTAATTCAGAAGCCAGGGAGATAAAGAAGAGTTCGTCAATAACTATGGATAAGTAGTCTGTGTAGTAGTCCTGTAGTAAAAGTAAGAAGCCTCTACTTATCCCAAGTGAAGGAGGTTGGTGAATAGCAAGTTTTGGGAAGCTGAATCAAAAGCTTGCAATAGATCAATGAACACCGCATGCAGGTTCCCTATGGTTTTTTCTTGGTACTGTACAGTACCTCAGTATTAAGGTGCGTTTACATGTGAGCGATTTGATAGTGCGATGTCATAGCCGAGCGGTGCATTCAAAGCGTTCTGCTATAATATATAATATACCTAGAGAGAGCACTCGGGGTGAAATGTAAGGCAGGCAACAATATGCTCATGGTAAAGATGGCTGACACTTTACATTATTGGACTAATTGTCATACCAGTTGTCATTATTGGTTGTTGTCCTAGTTGCTAGACAACTGTCAGAATACAATGCCCATAGTAAAGATGGTGCCTGCCTCAGCCTGGCTAATGGGAAAGGATAGGGAGTACTTCCTCTAGGTATATTATATATTATCGCAGAACACTTTGGGTGCATCACTGAGTAACCCAAGTAACCAGTATTGTTTGAGGAGAAAATCGATTGTTACTTTCACCTCAAACAATATTGGTTACTTGGGTTACTCAGCGATGCACCGCTTGGTGATCAAATCGCTCACATCTAAACACACCTTTAATATAGTCAGCATGAACAACTGATCTAAGCAGCACCATCCCATGTGGAAAGCCACCTGGGTTTTGGAGAATAAGTAATAAGGTAGACAACTTAACTTTAAAGAATGACTAATGAGAGAAATTGGCCAATAGTTCATGGGATCTAGTTCCCAGACCTGAATTGTATTAGAGCAGTGCTTCCCGAATTGTGAGCAAATATAATATTTGGGGTCGTGAGGGAGGGTAACAAATTATTTTCACAAAATGATGCTATCTTTCTTGAAAATCATGACCATAAGGTAAGGTCATTTCACTGTTTACCTGTCTTTTTATGTTGGCGGATCGAAATGTGCACATATATGGTGTCGCAAATTTTACCAGACGATTTTTTGGGGTCGCCAATGAAAGAAATTAGGAAGCACTGCATTTGAGATTAAATCAAGGCCAGGAGACGACAATCGTTAAGTTCTGGAGTGTTTAGTTTTAACAAGTGGTCTCATCAGACCTTAGGATCTAATTGTGAATGAGTATTGGGGATGCCATGATATGACCATGCCTGAGGTCTTTCCATACATACATATGTCCTCAGGGATGTCAGATGAAGTTGTACCGTTCAAAATGGACAGCAAGTTATCACTGAAGAAAGGAAATAGTTTTTTGCCATTGGCATTCCAAAGAGAGTTGGTGGATTGGCTCAACGCTGGCTAAATTGAAGATACCATCAAATTATTAATCAAGTGCCCCTCATCATCTACCTCAGCATCCTTGAGAATCACTGCGTCAGTCCAGCCTAACTTGTAAGAATAACCAAACGTATTCCAGTTTTGATGTCGTCATGAGGAAAACATGTACTGTATCAAGAGCTCTTGACTGTATGTGCAAAATTAGTAAATCAATCCTTTTGTGCAGACAGGATTCACCATTGTGAAAAACAGAGTACTTGCCTACCCTAAGCAAGCAGCAGTGATTCCCACTACCGCTGTTCCTGATCCCAGTTCTAGGGCTGACAACCCCTTTGGCCAGCCACCTGGACCTCGCCTCTGGGACTCAACTTCCAAGTATTTGGCCAGCACCAATCCTGCATCCCAAACCACACAGCCTACATCACCCTCTTCATATTGGTGTATGCTAACAGTCTTAGATATCGACTCCAATTCCACAGTCCTCACAAAAGTACGTTCTTTGTCCATCTTGCTCAAGTGTGGTACTGAAACGAAGATCCTTGAATAATAATTGTAGTGACTTTTGCTAACATTTTAAATATAACATTTTCTATCAACTCCACTAGAAGTCATTCATAATCAGAGAAATACTCTCCACCCACTCCCTCCAAATTTCCTGAAACCCCTTTGTTTATTGTTGACATCAATTCCAAGCACAAATTCTCCGCCTTCGGTGTACCTTCAGGTGATCCATGCCATACGCTCAGCTTGGTGATGCTACTCCTTGACGTCACCTAAAGCCCATTCCTTGGGTTGAATCATGCAGACATGCAGCCCGCCCAAGTGCCTGCCGTCCTGTCGGCCTGGCTATTCACGCAGGCGGATGAGTCAGGTAATTCCAGAGGTTTTTAGACCGGTTTAGACAACACAGAAGTCCAGTCCCAACACGGCGCCATCCGGCTTCAACATGGCCTCCGAGCGCAACGGAAAACCGAGAATAGCGGTCGCGGTGGAAGAGGGAGCATGAGCTGGAGACACACAGTTCGCACCTCGGTTGTTCATTATAATCCGGGGCGTGAATAACAGGACGGGTTGGACGCGACTGGAAGGAGGGAGAGTGTTGGGTCGTTCCGGTCATCCATAGGAGGGGAAGCTGATTTGAGTAGCGCATCACCAGCTGGCAAAGATGGCGTCCACTGTGCTGGAGGTGGTCCTGCACTGCCAACGGAAAATCGAGAAGAATCCGGATGACGAGAGGGTGAGTCGGGGTTCGGACCCAGGGGCGGACCCATTTGCACGGGTTCACCCGCTGGACCCAGGAATCCCCCGGAATGAGGCTCCCATCGGCTCCCCCACCAGCCTCTGGACCGGGATGCGTTTCACTCGCTCCCGCGCCATATTGACTGCTCGCTTTCCCCTTGCCTTCTTTTTTTTTTTCTTCTTCTTCAACCCCTTCCCCCTGCCGTTTTACTATTTGCCGCCCGACACCCCGTCGTTTTCTGTCTTTCGTGTGGCGCGTGTTGACACAGTCTGGACACCCATTTCAGATGTGACAACATATAGTCACTAAATAATAATTACTCGTATATTCACACTAGTCCAATGTAGACTGAGCCTGGACTGCTCTTGATATGTAATGAAACTCATTGGCAACCCGACGTGACACCATGCTCCCACTCAGCCAAGCTAATGACCCTTGTGACCTTGTCTTCTCTCATGTGCACCAATCAGAATGAGTGCCACATGAAGTGGAATAGGACAATTTTATTTTATGATGTATTTTAAGTTTGGTTGAAAGCGTTTAGATTACAAAGTACAGTAACCCAATATGAATGTACAAATGTATATGCAAATCCATCTGCTGGTTACTTGTTGGTAGAAATTAGAACAGGTACTCTGGTGCTTCTGACAAAATGGAGAGGGGTGGAAAGGCTATTTTATTAGGCTGATTCGAAGTGCATGCCATGAAGAATTGGAATTGGAACTTAAAAATAAGCATAGTGTGTAGGGCTGGGAATAGAGGGGACCGGGGGTAGATGGCACACATTTTACATTTCATTTTTTTCTGGGGCCAGTAATGACTTATTCACTGTAGTTTTTATACCAATAAATACTTTAGACATTTGAGAATACATGTGATATTTTCGCATGGTTGCATTTTAGATATGCTATCCACTAGAAATTATTTAAAAAGTCTCCGCATGTGTGCCATCGTGTCCCGTGCCCAGGGCACGATGTCACAAGGCACATTGGCACAGTAATATAAGGCTAAGGTAGGGCTTATGAAAAATATGAAAATCACTTCCATACTCATTATCGATTCATATCCATATAATTACAAGAGATTACAAAGAGATTCAGAACTTTTTGCCTGCAGGATAACAGCATGTCCTCCAGCTAATAAGGAGCTAGTACCTGGCAACTGGGGAAGTGCATGGGCCTGCCTTATAAGTGACAGGGGAGAGGCACTAGAGGCTGCCATGGTCTGCCATAGACGCCATGGTCTGCCAAGGTTGGTAGGGACATGTGCCGCCGACATGCCCCAAGCAAAATGTGCCATCATGCCCCGTAGGCATTTTTTTACCTTTCGAGTCCTCCTACTCTTGAGTGACAAATATTAAATGGCCATTTATGCTGTCATTTTGTAGGCAGATATTCTGGATGTGTATTATTGGGCTGGGTGATCTAGCACGTCTGTTGGAAGAAAAAATTTAAAAAAACTAATGATAATAGGAAATTTACTCAAATGGTCGAAACCGAAAAAAATCTGTACCGCCCAGTCTTTTGCGATTGAATTGGAAATAGGATGTAATGTGGAGCATGTCTATGTGCACCTACCACATAAGCATCAGGTCCGTGAACCTAATAGCCTCTTCACAAATTTGACTGTGCCATCGTACCTGTGTAGCCATAGTGCCCCGGTCTCCCCTACTGCCATTTAAATCAGCATTGCCAGTGTGTTTGAATTGCTGCTGTTCTTACCGGTGTTGGTGTTATACTAGTAGCAAGTTCAAGTCTATTATATCTGGGATTTGCTTGGCTTCATGTTCATTGGGAGTGACCCATATTATTTTGTGTGTTGGAGTTTAGGTGTTGGTAGCAACTGCAGTACTTACCGGGTAGAATGGAATGGGATATAAGGGTTCAGAGCACCAGGGGCATGGTTTGTTGCATCACAGGGAGATCATGTATCATTGTAAGCAAAAGATGGAGACAAATGGTCAGAGAAAGATTGAGAATTCCATGGAATGCTGGGAGAAATCCATAGCTAGATGCTACTGGTACCAAAAGTCACGCATGAAAACCAGTAGTTACATCTCATGGCTTTAGTTGCCCCTGCTCATACAATAAAAAGGTCAAACCAGTAATAAGCAGTCTGATCATTTTTGCTTGCAAAAGTATTGTTCTTAGACACCATTCAGTCAATGAATGCAAGTGCAGTAGTATCCTCATTAGTATGCACTTGATCTGGCATAGCCATATGATGTGTACAAATGGAGTTCTGCTGTGCACACTTACCTGCTGCTCTCCTTTATTAAATTTGTACTTATTAGATTAGTTTACTGTTGAATAATTATAAATATACTTCATGTTCTACATGTACACTTCATCTGTGGTCTGTTTGCTCCAAGGTTGATTATGACCATGGGTGTAGCCAGGCCCCCCC
>KZ538569.1:0-15418 GCA_000934665.2 Catajapyx aquilonaris
CCCCCCCCAATCGAAGGTCTGGATCTGGAAGACGGACAGGTCTTTGGGATAGGAGACAGATTAAGTCTTTCCTGTCTTCTATAGCCAGATAGCTATAGTTGCTTTGGATTCTTCCTAATAAACCTAAATCTAAACAACATGGTGGCAGCATGTAGCCCCTTACGCACAGCAATCAAAAGGTCATAAGTACGTGTGTCGTGGTCCCATATTATTCAACGTCCATGGATTTAGACGAGTGGCAGCATCCCCGCAAATTAGAGCTGTAAAACCAGATAATCTATCCCTATCAAGTCCAATTTGCAGAAGAATGTAATTTACATGAGAGTGACGCATCATGCGAAAATGCATTACCATGACGTCGCAAACGCGTAATTCGGCACGTACACATTCTAATTTGGGTAGGTGCATGGAAGCACAAAAGCCGGTTATCCTGACTATTCAGGGCAATCCCGCACATTTGGTGTATGGGGGGGCAGACTAGCACCCAGGATATGTTTCATATATCAGGTGTAGTAGGTACAGGTAGGTGGCGGCTTGTAGGGTTGGAAGTGGGGCGGATAGGTGGGTGGATAGGGGGGGTTGCCTTGGGAAGGCCGCGTGAGGCAGCCGCAGTCAGTCGGTGGCCGAAGGGCCCAGCGAACGGTTGTGTGTGTCTTCCCCAGCGACTGTACCTATTACGAACAACCCGGCATTTTTGACCTTATGGCGCGATTGAGACCGCGCGCCCTCAAGGGTACTGGACAGCAATAGGACACTAGGCACAATGGCACAGAGGTACCGTGATGACTTTTGGCGGGAGTTTGGTTGAATAACCGGTATTGTAGCGGAACATGTACCGCTGGTTGAGGCGTAGGATGGAAATTGGAGTTATGCAACGTGGGGCACGATATGGAGTGTGTAATAACGTATGTTTAAAAATTAAGGAGGACTTTGCAAGAAGCGTTTTCCGGCTCGAAGTTATGTAAAAATTAATTATCTATAAGGAAAATATAGCGTACCTGACTCCAAAAGCGAAATATGGAGTCAAATGTTTACAGTTACAACCGGTAAGATTACTCAACAATAAGCACGAATTTACATAGTATGCGGATCTTGTGTAGCTGTTTACTATCACATTAACCGGCTGGAGAATTTTCAGCTCTTATGAATTATACAGGGTGCACACAACCATTGACAATGTATACACAGGATGTAAAAATATGTGTTCCAAGTGATTATTACACCTGCCTTTATTTACATATGCTAAATTGCTTACTATTGTTAAATTGAATAGCTCCGGAGCCCTACGATGTTAATATGGGCAAAATCATTTGTTAGTTTAGGGCGCTATTGGAAACCGCTCTTGCGACATAATCACAAAATAATCCAAACACGCCTCTGCGAATATAGTTGCATTAATATTTATAAATTCAGGGCAAAGTTGCGGAATACTAAATTCCGGCGCTGCGGACACGCCAAATTGAATTCAATTTTTTGAACTACTTTGTAGGTCGTTGCATGCTATGCATGTCAATTTCTTTTTCGCCACTCGGTTTTGACACTATTTTGGGTGAGAAAAACTACTGAGACGACAAGAGGGGGGGGGGGGGGAAAGTCNAAAGTCCAGTTTTATTGTGGAGAAATAGTAGTCTCGCACTGTTTCATGTCCATTGTTGGTGACACATTGGCACCTTGCAGACCCCCTCGTGAGACCAATTAAACGCAAACACTGGGAGCCCATGAATGTGAACTGACCTTGCAATATTAATAAAGAAGCAGTGTAACACTGAGCAGTTTTCTAAATTACATCCTGGTAACCTAGCTGCTGGGTTTTACTCTAAAAGTTGTTCATGCAATTTGCTTAATTAACGCACATATAGGTATATGTTAGGTGTCCGAATTGTCCTGATGAGGGTGTCCAATAAGAGGGGTCTTGAGGAAGGCAATGTCCTCCATTTGCTTGTTTTATTGATCATTGGGTGTCATTCAAGGCACCAACCATTTCCATTTCCTGGCAGCCAAAACGTGACTCTTTTGGAGCGTGTGTCGCGCAATCGACACTCTGGGATTCGCACTCCATTTGTCAAAATCCCAAAACCAACTCAGTGGACCTCAACTGTAGGGTAATTCTGGGGGGGGGGGGGGNGGGGGATCATTTTTTGGAGGTAATTTTGGCACGTGTAATTGAGGTGTTGACAGGTCATGAGCTGGTACGAGCAATAAGGTTTTGTGCACATATGCCATTGGTTTACAGTGGAAGTGCCAATCATTGCTGACGTTAATGCTTAATTATAATGTAGAGCTGGCGGTATTAATATGAAAATTTAAAATATGCCAAATACAGGAGGAATATTAATCAGTGTTGATATAAACATGTGTCATGTGTGGTTCAGTGAGAGGACAATTGGACATCCCAGCAGCACTTGTTGAGTTTAAAATTACAAATTAATGTGTCGAATACAGCAGGATCGGATGTTATAATTAAAAACAAATGAATATATGCTGTCACTCATATTAATGTTTGTTGGGTTTTCAGCTGTGTTATTTATTAATTTTAATGATTAAACATCATGTTTATAAACCCAACTGTTAATTAAATCCAC
The DNA here is from genome assembly GCA_000934665.2 of Catajapyx aquilonaris. Lineage (NCBI taxonomy): Eukaryota > Metazoa > Arthropoda > Diplura > Dicellurata > Japygidae > Catajapyx > Catajapyx aquilonaris. The sequence continues at coordinate 2,583 of KZ538569.1, forward strand.
GTAATGGAAATGTCCCGCTTAAAAGTCAGCAAGTTGATAGTCTCCTTTGGTAAGGCTATTGATTTTACCAAACTATCTGTGGGATTGAATTACGAGCTTCCATTGTTAAGCTTACTGACTCGTGAGCCTGTACTGCAGCACTTTACGTAATCGGCAGCTACGAATAATTACAAAAGTGACGTCAAACCTAACATTTCCACAGCGACTATAATTACGTGACTATATTGCGATGTATAGGATTTTGTACATGTACACACCCAGTAGATTCAAACTGTTGGGGGGTATCATACGAGGTTACGACATGTGACTCTTAGCTGCTCTATCTCCTTTCTTTTGAGGCCACACAAAAAAAGAATCCCAAAGGCGCAATTGAATCTTTGACAAAAGGAAGAGAAGGGGACCCAAAGCGTTTTTCCAAAAAAGACGCTCGACACCAGGAAGTACGTGAGCGGAAACCCTTCTGGTGGGCCCCTTAACTACTATACTATACGCTCCATGGATTTGGGGACTTTTTTTTTTTTTTTTGTAACTCCACCCTCAATCTACCACCTCACAATCCCCCCTTCTTATTTCTTTCCGCTGAGATTCTCACGGATTATTTCACTTCCACTCCTCTTAAATCCAATTTCAAGACGAGATAGGGGCTGTGAATATGTCAATCAGGTGATAAACTGGAGTTAACTGATTTTTAAGTTTGTCGTAGGTTAGTTAGAGGCAGTAGAGTGCATGTAGCGGAAATAAATAGGGCGGGATATGAAAACAACTGTAAGTGACAGTTGCTAAAATTATGGGGAGCCTTGGGTGAAAGAATACAAAAATATACAAGTCAAATAAGGAAAGTTTACTTGAAGGAAGTGTATAGGTGTATAGGTGTATAGGTTTTGATGATTTTGATTTCAAATTTGTAGACAATATTGTCAATGAAAATTTGTCATCAGGTATGTAAATTGCTTGTCTATGTAATGTGACAATGTGTGAAATTATATGAACAGAATGTGGGCATGTACTATAGGGCTCAAATTGTTTTGGCCACTTTATCATGGTCTTGAAGCAACCCTTCAAACACACACACACACACCTCCTCACCGTGGGGCATGTGCGAAGGGTTGCTTCAAGACCAGGATAAAGTGGCCAAAACACTTTGAGCTCCATAGTACACGCAGTACCTTTAGTTCTTAATGTGACGCACTTATTAGTATCATACGCATGCAAACATTTATGCTCAAAGTGCGTACAGTACATTTTCAGTGTAGAAAAAACACTGCATAATACAGGCTATGTATGGTTATAAAGAGACCATTACTGTACAGTTCGTATGGGTATTTTTTGCAATTAAATTTATAGCCTGTTTTCATAATAATTATATTGCTAGTTAATAACTGTTCCATTGCAACACGAGTTATGGCTTACTAATTATTAAGCGCTTAATTAGCAAAAAAATTTGAGCTCAGAAGGACAATATGCAAATGAAACGTATAATTATTTCATTCATTTACCGTTTCAATTATGAGCCACTTCCGCATGCAGTTATCCCTAGCGTTACTGCAATTATTAATAATATAATTGACATGACGGCCTGTAAAAAAAATTGAAAATGAAAAACCATCAAGTGGGTTAATAAAACCGCCAGATAATGGAAAAGTACTATGGATGAAACAATGGCTATAAAAGTTCTGGGATATTATGAAATCCTGGAAATTGGCCGCTGAGCTACTCACCCAGTACAAATGTTTGCTAATGGAGTTTGAAAAATTCGGGAGGAAATGGAACTCCCATGTACAAAGTCCAGTGTATTGGCAGCATTTTCCTCCCCACTTTACCCCTCCTATTCCTCCACCCCCCCACATCCTATCGTTCCGTCGTCAGGTGAACAAGCCGCCCGAGAGATTTTCTACGAGTTAAGACCATTAGGAGAGACTCATTTCCTCTTTTAGAGTAGCTGCTCGGAAGTCTGGTCGTATTCCAGAACTTCTTACTGCAAAAACCTATCGACTCAAAGGCAAAAACCTTTCTTTTTTTTTGGCTCAAAAAATCGGGCCGATTTTATGTCCGTTTCTTAAGACCAAAGGGGGGGGACTAGAGATGTCGTTTCCTGTTCCGCCAGAAGGAAGAAAGAGGTCGCACCTTGGGTGTACGGTACAGCTTGCAATGAGACAAGCCCATTCCCATCACATGTATGAAGATAACTCCCGGTTTTAGAACTGAAAATAGCGGTGCACTGAGTTAACTGTGAGGCGACTTATAATTATGGGTAGTCCGTTTTATGAAGTAAATAGGTTCAAGGGGTCTGTACTTGGATGCTATATAGACTTTGTGAGAGCTGACCTCCTCAGGTCATCTCCCTGACCCTGCAATGTCACTCAACGCAGCCTGCTTCCCGGCCACAAACGACTCACTACAAAAGACCCCTCCCCGCACAGGCCCTCTCCTGCCATCTATACGTAGTGATGGTACGTCACAACTTGTAGGCACCATGGCTGGAAAAGTAGCAGAAAAGTTGGACCGCCATTGATTGAACCTTTCCTGCCAATTTTCCAGCCGGAAAGTTTCCTGGGAGTGGTGCAACCGGTGAATACTGCTAGCGACATTTCCCGATGCGGCAGACGTGCTAATCGAGCCGTGCGAGTAAGAAGAGGTAGCCCTTGGGTGACGTCACTGGTTGAGGACAAGCCTTTTCGCCATTGCCCCCCAGCCGGTGACGTCATGAAGGCATACCCCTTCTTACTCGCACGGCTCACACTCTATCGCTTACATTTGTACTTCTGCCGCATCAGAAAATGTCGTACGACAATTTTAAAAATATGATGAAAGTTTGAATTTAAAATATTTTGCATTTCCGCATCTGTTTAAAAAGTTAGGTATATGGCAAAAAAGAGGCGTATTTTCCTTTCCAAAACTGGCAACTTATCAAAGTGTATCTGTCAAAAAAAAGGTAAATATATGGAAGGAAACGTTGGCTAGATGGAATTGGGCAATTTTGAGCCTGAGAAACGACCGCATTGCGTGAACCGTCTCAAAAAAAAAAAAAGTCCGCTCGATTATCAAAAGTAGGAATCTATCATGCAAAATACGTCTCAGACCAATTTTATACGCCCAAAGTATGACCGGCACTTCAGACGCACACACAAAAAAATATTAAAGCAGGTGATGAGAACATTGTTTCGGTTCCGTACTCACACATAGAGGCATCTCATTGTTGGATCCGCATATTATAATTTGCATTCAGACCTTAGCACGAGATGCCGTTTAGTACAGGTTGAGGCCATTGTGCGACGTGTGACCCCCGCTAACAATGCAAATTACTAATCATCGGTGAAGCACTCTGATTGGTTCCACATTTAAGATTAGGTGTGGTTGGCACGTGCCAACTTTCTACAGATCTGCAGTATTTTTAGTAATACCTTGGGATGTAATCAGTTCCGGTGTTACTTTCTTCAAAAGAACCCCCTTTTTTTGTAGACCTCCACGCGCTAGTGATCTATAAAAATATTCCACCCATATCCTTTTTTGCTAGTCTTTCAAACAATAGATATCAGTTAGGTCATTGATTTCATCGGGACTTCTTTTATGACCTTGGCCTTGGTGTATATCAGTGAATCACCGGAAGTATTTCCTTTTATTTACACTCCTGGCCTCTGTACCGCAACTGCGAAACAAATAACACATAACAGGGTAACAGAATATTGAGGGCTTGATTTTTCACGGTCTGATAACCCTTTTTTTTTTGTAAGAAATGCCGTTTCCCAGAATTCTTTGTACCATTTTTGCTTCTTGCAGGCTTTTAAGGCCAGAGAGGGACATTTTCAAATGGCTTTTTAGAGGATGCAGAGGCTTTTCTATATGCTTGATTATGGAGCTTTGAGATGGTCTTTGCTGTGCTCTGCTGCTGTGAAACTGGAACGATATGAACATGATTTTCAGCAGATGCCACTAACTTTGCTGAGAGGCACCGGTTGCATCGCGTCTTCATGCGGTTCGTAGGCATTCGGGAGGAACAAAACATGGCAATTAGCGAAATTGGACGACAGTTTCGGCAAACTCGAGAGGGTTAGGGTTCAAACCCATTTGAAATAACAACAGAGTCGATACGAATAAGAAACAAAATCGCTGAAAAAGATACAGACGATTTTGCATTGAAACAATAGTCGCCATTTTTTTTGAGCGATATCGTACAAATTACAATGTAAAAATATTTGGTAGACACCTTAAGTACTGATTTTAATAATAATACAATTTGAAAAACTATAGAATATATTCTTCTATTATTTGTCACTATTTAAATTATGTAGTTTTTCAATAATTGTATTATTATTATTAAAATCAGCAGTTGGTGTTTACCAAATATTATATTACTTTGATTCCACCTATATTGTCCAGTAATATAAGTTACATTCAAATTAAAATATTTATTTACTTGTCTTCAGTTTTTCAGTATATGGTGTACAGTCCCGAGCATAAAGTTGGAGACGCTGCGGGCCTTTTCTGACCTTCCTTTATCCAACTTAAATTTATTGACTCTTTTTGGACTGAGTTAGTTGCTTTAGACGTGTGTTAGCATATTTATAACTATATTTGATATTGCAATGACTTAGATTGGCTGAGCACCTTGCTGAAGGGGAGGGCCTGTCGTCTCCAACTTTATGCTCGGGACTGTATTACATAAAATACATTTAAAAAAAATCTTTAATAGGTTGCCAGATTTGTTGGCGACCTCATTCGGTGGTTACGCCACTGAGCCAAATGAGGCCTGAATTTGCATTCATTATCACAAGGCAGTTAAATTAATTTTTGTGGCCATTTACTGTCTCCCGGGAGACTATTTAATGGCGAATCGGTACTATCAGATAGACAGATATGAACGAATAGTGTAAAACGGCTAATGAAGGTATAGCTAGCGGTATTTAACCGCTGTAGCTCATTAGTAATAAATTACGTGCCAATTTCCAACCGCTTACCTGCAAAAACCCACCGACACGAACCAACTGCCATTTGATTGGAGTTTGGTGGTTTTGCACTATACTTTTTTTTTCCTCTCTTTGTTTTTTGCCCAAACATGTCCGTTCCATCTGGTCGCGTGGGTCTACGAGTGCCCTCCATCAACCCTTTTGTAGGTGCTGCTCATTTACCAGATTCAGACGAAAAGTCATGTGCCACCCACCTCGGAAGCCAGACACATTAATGACTCCCCCATCCCTCTTAAGATGTAGTTATTTAGCCAGACTTAGCCAAGAGGTGGCTGTAATTGCGGCTTGGCTTTTCTGGAACATCTGCAGCGGCAGCCATCTGCCTGCAGAACCTACGGATCTCTTTTGGGGTTAATTCCTCCCCAACAGCTGCTCCCTTTTTGGTGGGTGGAGGAGGGGTACCAGCTGGAAGCAGCTGCTTCCGTTCCTCTCATTTTCCTTATATTCGTCTCCCCCGTCTTCTTTTTGGACCGCCTCAAATGACCAACCAGGCCTAGAGGGGCCACAAAAGGCCAAGGACATAGATCTGACTTGTTCCCCCCATCCCTCCTAGTACCATAAGATCCGTCGCATGTCAACTGTCACCATTTGTCATTAGAGGATTAGAATTATTCGACCCGACAGAGATATANCCCCCCCCCCCCTGCTTTTGTTATGTTGGTTACTGTACCGCTGAGGTGTCTTGACCTGTTGCGAAAATTCTCTCTTGTGTATAGGGACAAAAGAGGGAAAATTTTTGTACAGGTCACTTTCCCATTCATTCCCATCTAAAACCTTGAACAGAGAGAATAATATTTCTGAAGAATACATTGCACCTGTATTTGCATGTGTTTTCAAAACATTGAATGGAAAGAATCTTGGGAAATATCAGCTCTGGTTCAGTCGGTTCTCATCATGCTATTGGCGATATCGTTGCAATATTATGACAATATCCTAGCACTATCATACATCCTCCAATGACCTGAACATCACTTTTCATTGTTGGCAATCCGCGATCCAATACACTTTACAAGTGACTCGTTACCATGTTTTATACAGCTACTGCTGCTTTTATATCTCCCATAAAAACAGGAATAACTACAGGTAAAGACGATCCACCTAACATATACATCAACAATAGCCCGTCAAAACTGGCAGCCATTTAACACTTCCACCTCTACCCTTGCCACTTTACGCCTAACATTATTACATCGACCTATTGTTCAACAACCTCTGGCATAACCCATCTTTTAAAAAAAAAGTGACATATATTTAGGCAGCTCTGCTGGAAAAGGGGGCCACCCTGGCTATACAACAAAAAAACCAGAGGGTGGGTTATTGATTTGGCGAGGCGCTTTATGACTGAATGATGGACTTGCATATGATGAGGAAACCAGAGAGAGAGAAAAAAACAGGACCATGGAAGAACTAGACAAAGGGTGCCTTCTATCCGCAGCTGCTGGGATGGATGGACTGGATGGATGAAGAAGTAGAGGAATTGAAAAATGGAGGTGGGGTCTCTCCCTCCCTCCTCAAGCTCAGGTCCATAAGAAAGGAGCGGAAGTATGTAAATCTAAGCTTTCAGGGGAGGGGATGAAGGAAGTGGGTGGAGGAAGGAGAGGGGGAGATGTTGAAGGGGGAAGTGGTCAGTGGCCTGGAAAAATTAAGTCCTCCCACCATTCTTGTGGTTGCTCATTTTTTTTGGGGGGNTAATATTGTTCCGAGGCGTGAAAAATGACCTGTGTCCATAGGTTTTTATGGCAATGTCTATAAAAATGACCTTAGCACATACCAGTATTCATATGAGGACATATGATGTATAGTCCTACAGCATGCGATTATGGATTAGTTGGCTGGCTAATATCCATAATGGGACGGGTATGTTTTAAAAATCAGGCCATTTTTCAGAATATTGGGAAATAATTTATGTGACATCCTGCCCATACAGGCTATGTATAAATAGGAAAGAATTGGATTCCTATAGTAAATAATTTGTGTGTAAGGTGAAAAGTGTGTAAGGTGAAAAGTGTGCATGTTGAACAGTATGAAGATTGCACCCTTCTTGCTGATCCACCCTGTGTGCCCCACATTCACATGTGATATCCTCGCACGAATTGGGACATCACCTTCAATTGAACTTTACGTGACTCTATTTCCTAAGAGAGCTAGTTCTCACAAATCTGACTCAAACCAAGGGTAAAAGAAGAGCAGGTGCTACAAGTAAAAAATTAGTGGTGAGGAACGAAACATATATATATATATATATAAAAAACTGAATCCAAAATTAGTATCAATGTCACCTGCCGGCACCCATCCCAATCTCCTCTTTTGCCTACCCCTTGTCTTGATTATCCAACCGACTTGTTGCCATGCATGAGTAGAGAGGAACCAAGATGACTCCCGTGCTCTAATTAAGGGTGATTCCAATGCTTAGGTCCGGAGAAGCACAGGAGTTAGAGCGGTTTAATTGCAGCGCTTCAAAGTTTTAGGTTCACATATAGTTTTCTTCAAACTGCCCCCTTTTTTTTTGGAGGAGAAGGAGGGCTTGTTGAATATTTTCCCAAGCACTCCGGATGAATCACCGGATACGAGTGTTTACATGGTTTTCCCCAATTATTAGTTGGAAGAAGGTAGTCTTATAGCACTTGAATGCAAATTAAGTAGCTAATAAGAGTAATAACACATGTCGTGAGTGATTTTCGTCTTAATTTTGAGTTACCGGCCCTTGCATTTTGGACACTATTTTAAACTATAAGTGGAAACATGGCTATTTTTTAATACTAGTTTTTTTTCTTTCTTCCGGCGGGTAGTCCAATCTTTTTTCCCAAGCACTCCGGATGAATCAACCGGATACGAGTGTTTACATGGCTCCCTCCCTCTTATTACTTGGATGGATCCTATAGCCAGGGCTATATGTTCATTAATCGCTATTAAGTGGGATTTGTCAGATTAGCCAAGGCGAGGAGGGCCCAGTTTCATTGATGACTTCGGCTTAATCTGGGAGTAATTGCGGCGTAACTCAGGCTGGATTACGCTATCTTCTCCTGCATGTGATCATCGAAGTGGACCGACTGATTCTGAATTGCTAAAAGCATGCCGATAAATTAGCCAATTTTTTGGCTCGCTCCAAGATTGGGAAAGGTTATGAGCTATTAGTATACAAATGTAGCATGGGAATGAGTGAGGAGGGCAACATTACTTCTTCCGGATGCTGAAACAAAAGGTATGTGAACAGGATGTGTGGAATGATTTCAAGGTAGTTGTTTTTACTGAAATTGTCCTTCATGTAGGCATATCACATAGTTGCTTAATATTACGCAAGAATTTCTAACCTTCAGTATAGGGACATATGCGGCAGTTGGTTCAGCGGTTCCTAAAGTGGGTTTCGAGGAAGGATCATCAGGGTTCCGCGAGCAGGGTTCCGCGAGCAGGGTCCCGCGACAGGGTCCCGCGAGCAAGGTCCCACGAGCAAGGTTCCGCGAGCAAGGTCCCGCGAGCAGGGTCCCGCGAGCAGGGTTCCGCGAGCAGGGTCCCACGAGCAAGGTTCCGCGAGCAGGGTTCCGCGACTCAAAAAGTTTGGGAACCGCTGGGTTAGAGACCCGCCTGGCTCATACCTATTGGCTAATAGCTAATAAAATTTCTGCGAATATTAGCTGACATCTGGTTAATTTAAAGCAATTTGATCCGGATTTTACAGCAAAATGATGGTTGACGACCAGCATCGTGTGAATGTCAGTGACACAACATCCGCATCGTCATTCACAACTGATGACGCATGCGTTGTGAATTTCCCGCTCTTGTCATTAACGCTTTATTAGCGCAATTAAGTATGAAACAACCCGTGATGAAGCTTGGTCGAGGGCAGCAACCTGGACATGTCCCAATGTCCCTTCCCGAGAGTGTACTGGACAAAGAAGCAGGGATGAGATGCGGAGGTCCATAAGCGTCCGGAGCTCCCCCTGAAAAAAAATGTATAGATATAAAAATCCGGGTTTCTTCGTAGCACGTCACGCTTGCGGGCTCGAATCGTTCATAAATCTGCCCGCAAGCTTCTGGAAGAAACCGGGGAAAAAAACGGAAGAAAAACGTTCGTTTTCTTTCCACCTTTACTTCCTCCAACACAAAAAAAAGTTCGCAAAATACTCGCTGTTTTTACACCTCACTTACGCCCGCTTGCTTTACAAGTGTTCCGGTGTGGAATTCAAGAGATTTACTATATACCCTGCAGGGAACAGTAGCTATTCAAGAATTAAGCCTACGCGGTAACTAATATTATTTTGAGTTGTTTGAACAAAAATCAGGGTTCGGTCCATTATGGTAATGAAATTTATTCAAGCAGGTACTTGGACCATCTCTGTCAGAAAACAAGAGAAGCGTTTAAAATTTATCGATATCCCATATGCAGATCAGCTTATGGATATATGACGTTCAGGCACGTAGAGATCGGCCCGGTTTTTCATCACCATAGCTGAAACCTCGATTTAATTACTAGCCCAACCATATTGGAGTCTAGCAAAAATATTACAATTTGTGACCTCACTAGATGGCAGTGTAGACGTAGGCAGAGGGCGCGTTTGTAGAGAGTCGTGAAACGGCTGGTTTGCTCAATTTCTTTCATTGTGTACGTTTGACTAACGTAATCAGAAACATGAATCAAGTAGCAGAAAGTAATTTCTGGAGTGCTTCAGTGTGAAACATCAAGGGGCTTGCAAAATGAGTGTAATCAGTAACCCGAGGTACCGTAATCATAAGTGCTTCTCTTTTCCTATTATCCGGAGCCGTCGTTTTCAAACACATGCGCACAATAAGCTTCGAGTGAAGCCATGCATAAAGGTTTGTAACGCTTGTCTTCCTCACTTGGGTTGATCCTATATCAAGTTGAAGAGAAAGCATCGATATACCCTCCCTCCTTTCTCGCCATTTTCGAAACAATAACCCACCTCCTCAAAGCGGAAATCATTGTTACTAAACAGAAGTCTATCGGAGTGTGCCGAAGAGAAAACGGACCCGTGTCGAGCCCTCAGGAGCTGATGACTTTATTGTTTGTCTGCAGGGCGAAACCTTCCCCCCTCCCCACTATTGGATCAAGGATTCCTTAACGAAGACAGACTCTCCCCTCCTTCCCCCACACCATTTGCATGAAAGGCGCGCGTTTTCCTATCCCCTCCTTCCCCCATCCAAAAAGACTTGTCGGGGAGAAAACAGGATGTTATTGAAGTGCTTTTAACGCTTCACTCAAGGAAGAACTGGCGATAATCTTATCCGAGCGACTGTATAAATGGGGAGAATTGCGACACAAAGGATGTCACACTTTCCGGAACATTTTTTTGTGTGGCGGTTACCATCAGTTATCTGTGTCCAAAGGTCGTTCACCAAATTTTTTGATTTTACTTTCACTACAATTTACACGTTTATTGTGGTTTTTAAATTTATAGTTTTCAATGATAACATATTTAAAATATTATGTTCCCTCCCCAAAAATCCCTATATCCTTACCTCATGTCCTTTCATCCTTGCACCGGAGTTAGAAGAAAAATCAGAAAATTGAAGGGAAAATGGTGGTATTCCACCCCCCCTATAGGGGCCTATGGCCCTAGCACGGGGTAACGTAAAAAATTAATAAATAAATATTTAAAATATTAATCCCATCCTCGTTTCCAGTTTGTTGTAACCCCAGCCCAAATGACAATGTGTGTTCTGTTCAATTTTAAATAATTATCTGGTGTTGACCTTTTAATTTCCAATTTAAATTTTTCGTAAATTTGTTAAAATTTATGAAATGTTTTTAATTTTAAAATTAATGCGAATTCCCCAACAAGTCACGGTCAGACCCCGGACACTACCGCTACAATCTTATCTTATCGCCTGTCGGGGAGTTTTGCATGAGGTGCCCACCTGAGAGCGCCATGATACCTTTCATTGCGCTATTATGTGGCGACCCTACCGGACTACGCTGAACTAAGGTAGAAGAGAAGCCGAACAGTACCTAAAATGGTCTTGTAGGTACTATACCGCTACATGAGGGCCAAACATGGCCGCCGGCGACCATGTTGGGTCCCCCAATGTAGCGCTTCACAAAATGGAAGCGCTACTCTGAACTAAGGTATAGAAGAGAAGCCGAACAGTATACCTAAAATGGTCTTGTAGGTACTATACCGCTACATGCGGGCCCGCATGTAGCGGTATAGTACCTACAAGACCATTTTATGTACTGTTCGGCTTCTCTTCTACCTTAGTTCAGCGTAGTCCGGTAGGGTCGCCACATAATAGCGCAATGAAAAGTTGTCTCATGGTCCTCTCAAGTGAGCACCTCATGCAAAACGTCCGATAAGAGGGAGTGTCCAGACCTTAGTATTCTAAAACCATGGTCACGGTCCATCACGATGACGCCAACTCCAGATGAGTGCAGAGGGAGTTGGTGTTCGCTCGTTTCTTGCATTCTGATTGGTAGATATGTCGAACGGATAGGGACAAAACGATGGCCTCGGTCAGTATATGATTTTCGATTGGTCCTGGGTGAGGAAGCAGAGCATAATTCACCATCCGGCGCCAACAGCATCCATCCCGTGCTGCATTGGGCCTCATCATCACGATGCTCCCCAGGGCAAGAATAAGGAAGAAGTCAATTATTATTGCGCCCAAGGGATGCCAGACGAAGGGATTTTCAAGCTCTTGGGGTTGAGCCCGACTCGCACACTTTGCCAAACTCCCCGAGTCTAATGTTGGCACGAATACGGAAGTTTCCTGCTATCCATTACAGTTGTCACACGACTCGAACACCGTTGACGGTCGCAAACTTGGTAGGAAATCACGTTTGTCAGACATTAGGACGGAGAGGACCGCCATGACTTCCAAATTCATTGTGTCAATATATCGATATTGAATCGATATATATTCACCCAAATGAGCGGTAGAAAATAAATTAAAAGTTGGTACTCGCTGTAATCAATATTTTCAGCGCGTGCGTACAGTATGCGTACTGTATCATATGTATCTGCATTTTTGTCACCTACAACCAGATCCGGACAAAAAAATTGTTCCCATCAGTTATAAAACGGCACGGAACCCATTTTATCACCGAATTTATGGCTTCAGATCCACCCCCCATACTTTCTGCACTAAACATTAATTAGAGTGGGTGAATGTACGTGATGAGTTAATTCGCGCACCGTTTGACCTGAATCGGAGAAAGCAAACACTGGGTTCTAACTAGGGAAATAGTAGTCGTCCGTGAGGAAGAAAACGTGACTTAACCCTTACGGGGTTACCGTATTGCGAATCCCCAACCGGAGCGGTTGGGGATTCGCGGTAACCCCGTAACAAAAAAACAAACATGTGACGTAACGGAAACGAACGAAAGTCCCTTCACATTCCATGGTCGGATGATCCTCGATATGTTATTGGACCGGGGTAAGATCGGAGTACATGTAATTTAACCTGTACCCCCTTCAAACCCGTTACTTTGCTTCTACTGACCCGCTTATTGGCCCGGTGGATATCTCATTGGTGCCATCGCCTGATGTAAAGTTCAACATAACTTGTCTTGTGGGCCTCAAGGCATGGTTCACCCTCGGACCTACAAGGTGTAGCGGAAAGGCATGTATTAATCGCTTGTTGGACGTTTATTAATGAGTTGGTTAAAAATAGTGCATGGTACATTTAGCTAATTACTATCGTTAATCACTGTGCAATATTAGCGATAAATGTTGAATTGTGGCGACATCGTTAATAATCTATAATATCGTATCACCGCGGATTTTGATTGGCTCTTTGCACGGCTCCTCCGATTGGCCCGACGTATGATTGAGTCGCGGAACCCCTTCGAGTCGCGGAACCCCTTCGAGTCGCGGAACCCCTTCGAGTCGCGGAACCTCTTCGAGTCGCGGAATCCCT
>KZ538569.1:15562-61160 GCA_000934665.2 Catajapyx aquilonaris
CCCTTCGAGTCGCTGAACCTCTTCGAGTCGCGGAACCCCTTCGAGTCGCGGAACCCCTTCGAGTCGCGGAACCCCTTCGAGTCGCGGAACCCCTTCGAGTTCGATGTTCGATTGGCCCGACGTATGATTGCGATCCGATCCGATTGACCCCCGTTCTGCGCTGCGCAATGGGGGAGGCAGCGCAGCGCCTCTGGTGGATGGGAAGAGGAACTAGTCTTGTATAAAATGCGTACCGGTACGGTAATAAATAAAATTAATTTTCTAATGCAGAATAAATCTCATTGCGTAAATTCTCAGGTGATATACCTTGTTCTTTGGTGGTATCACCTCATTTTTTCCAGTATGGGAATTTCTCATTGCTGCATACATCCGGATGGAAAGAGACGGGAAGCGAACCCACGACCTTCCGGAACGGCCAAGGCCTTTTTGTGTGTCTGTTTTTTTTTTTTTTTCATTGGCCCCTTCCATTGTGAATGTGGCTTGGAGAAACCGTGTTGGGAAGTGCTCCACTCCTTGGCCACCCATGCCATAAACACCCATGTTTAGTGTCGAATTATCAGGTGATAACACGACACATTGAAGATACGCTCTTTTTGCTGGGTACCACTTGAGATGTTACCCATGTCTTATTTTGGGGTTGTTACCATGGGAAACACTGCTCTACTTGCTTTCAGGGCTACTTGCATGAACTTCTTGACAGCTTTCTGCCATAACCAGCGGCATTATTTGCCGCGCGTTCGCCACGGGGGGAATGACGCAAACAATAACAAACCGCAACCCTTTTTCTGGTAACAAATTCAATTCCACGCTGAGAGTGTCTGGGGGAAGCGACATAAGTGGCGTGACAATAAGGATGGACTCCATTTTCAGTAGGTTAGGGCGAGGAAGAAAAGAGGTTGAGGTGCTCCATTTTCCAGGAGGAAACAATTGATGGCCTGGAATTTTTTTTTCCGTGCATTTGTAACAATGTGTGGTCACATCGTGCACGCATTGAAATAAGGTCGGAGATGCCCTCTTGGTATGCTCCATTATTGGGAGATGCATGACAATAAATATTTCAGGGTGGTCCTAATGATGGGTATTGGGTATCCTGAGTAACCGGAGGCAGTCGCGTGCAGTCTGGGCACCCCCTATTCAGTTTCACAATAGGGTGCGCTGGGGGGCCCTGAAAATAGGACTACTACTGGACCACTGTTGAAGTAGCTGTATCTCTAATTGCCACTTATTGGGAGGTAAACCTTGCCTGCGTGCTCACCAACCGCGCTTTATTGCGGCCATGCACGGCATCAATGGTAGCTTGTATTTTTAAGGAATGTTGAAGTTAGCACCTGAAATCACGTAGGGTCAGACCAAGGTCAGAAAATGGCGATGTAGCACCTGTATTGTAGTGGGTGGGTTTAAAATCGTATTATAAGCCGTCTCACGACTGCTTACAACTCCCCCCCAGGTCCCCACTAGTGTCCCCACTAGCACCCAGCACTAGTGTCCCCACTAGTACCCAGCACTAGTGTCCCCACACGACACCTTAAGTAGCCAAGAGATGGCGTGAGTGTCGTGTGGGGACACTAGTGGGGACACTTGTGGGGGACTAGTGGGGACCTGTTGTAATCAGTCGTGAGACAGCCTGATACGAGGCTATATGTTTGTTTATTACTGAACTATGGGTCAGGAGACATGACCTATAGGCTATCATCCTGGAAAATTGCAGGTAGTCTCGAGCTCCAGTTAACCGTTTCGCCTCAGGGTTTTTATACTTCAGGGAATAGAATAACATGTAATTACCCGCAGTTTGTACCTTTTACACCTTCACAGACACTATAAACTCCAGGTCCGTAAAAATAACAGCGTCACCTTGTAGGATCAAGAGATACATAGAAGTCGTAATCACCCAACTTCTCACCTTTATCACGGTCGAGTTGAGTGTAATTAACCCAACGGTGCACAATTTTTTTTTTATCCGGTCGCTTTGGTACTTTACGGTATCTCCTTGTGATGTGAGGGAAGTACAAGAGGCTGTTAGTGTGTTGGAAGAGATTTCGAGTCAGAGAATGAATTTCCTGAAGATGGTTTTCCGGAAATTCATTCCCTGAGGGCACTAAAGGTTCTGTACAATCACTTTCTGTAAGCGTTATTCGGGATGGGAAGGAAAAATATCAAAAGTGCACGTGTATAGAAAGTTGATTAAGCACTGCAACGCGATTAAATAAACCCTTCTGTGAGTGCAGTGAAGCTTGTTTATAATGCAAAGTCACAGGAGCGTAATTCCGTCCGTTACTTTGCAAAGGAACTTCTTTGTCGCATCCTCTTTTTTTGGGGGGTAGCGTCTTCTCGTGGGAACGTTACCGTCAATTTTTAACTGAGCGACAACGTTTTTTTTTTGAAGGTCAAGCTGACATATGGTTGGTAATTCACATTGGCCAAAATGTATGGGTCCAGCTCATAACCTTTGCTGGAAATTGCTCGAGGGAATAGAATTTTACTGTCAAAAAACTAGGGGGGCGTACTTTGTTAAGCAGCTAATTTGGAAAAAAAAATGTCCTCGTGGGGACGGTCATTCAAAAAGCTGACGGCCCAGCAAAGGTTAGGAAGGTGTGGCCTGCATAGATAAAGGACCTTTATTGTCAACCCAAATTTTGGACAATAAATGCGGTGAACGAACTCTAGGGGTTTTAAAACCTGGAGATTAGTGCAACAAAGTGATTATATAGCCCAATATTGTTTACCTCACTGAACATCATTTGGAGTTGGAATGAAGTTTATTTACTCGTATGTGTGCCTATATACACACACATATGTTTATTTTATTTACCCCAGTGCAGTGGCTGAGGCTGGTTTGCTTTGAGAGGATTCCTGTTCATATACCTGAATATCTAAGAGTAAGCTTTCAGTACTGCAACTTTGTACCTAATTAGAGTGAATAACCCTTCACTTACAGTACTTGGTAACGACTCTTATTTAGTTGAGCCCTGACTGACACATGGCCGGTCTCCCCTTTCCCACTGCATAATTCGCATTTGCCAAAATGCCAAGTCTGTAACCTTTTGCTGCGTGCCATGTGGAAATCCCCCTGGAGGGAACTTTTTGCGGTTTTTTTTTTTTTGAAGGGAAGTGAAGTGTGGTAAATAGAGTCTCCAACTTGAATGGCGGGCCAAGCAAACGAGAAACATACTGGGCGGAGATAATCTTCATGCCCACAGGCGGTCATCAGGAAATTTACATCAGTTAGAGGCCTAGCGTGATAACCTTGGTGCTTTACGAGAGAGAGCATGGACATACCTGCATGGAAAGAATTTTTTTTTAGGTCGAAAAGTGGTGGATTATGTAAAGCGAACAATTCGTGCCCGTTTTAGATAGCATATCTATTATTCCGGCCCGCAAAGTGCGAAACCACTACATGGCTATTCAATTCTGGCGATAAGTATAATCTGCCTGGTAGTTTCCGGATCTAGAGTGGATATCAACGTAGTGTGAATGGCAGCGTGCAGTGCATTTCAATTTTTTGCATTATCGCCCCTGTTGCATGTGTTCACCACCAAATGGACACTGAGGTGGTCGCAGCGATTTTACACATTTGGAGTCCGTCATGTCATGGACACTCACCCCTTCTGAAGAAAAGTTGACGCATTGTACGAAATTTCATTTTTTTTGTATGAAAAAATATTGAATATGTGACGTTGGCAGTTTTGCCAATAGATGGCGTGGATCCTGTATAACAAGTCGTGTGACAGCCTGAGTGGCTGATTAGGGACAGATCCTATACAACGAGTAAGGATGACATCGTTACGTAAATAAACATATCAAATCAGCAAAGTTAGTGGGGTAATTCTATCTGCAGTTGCATTTTTGGCCTAAAATATGTCTTGCGAATTTATAGCTTGGCCTCTGTACATCCGTGATAATTAAAGGCTCGCATTTCAATGTAATGGCGTAAACTCTGGAAACCATTCCAGTGGGGGGGAGGGCGGTGAAATGTACGCGAAACATTTCACAGCCATAATCCGGAGGCTTGGCTTCCGTTTCGCACCCCGAGGGATCCATAGAGGAACACAGACGCAGCCTCTTTGGTCTTTGTACAGGTCTGGGATAACTGGTGGTTACAAAGGGGCAGGAGGTAAATAATTGAGCTCCACTTTCCTCATTACGCCGCCTTGGAGTTGCAGACTGTATATGCATCCTCTACCATATTTTTTATAGAACCAAACACCTTCCAGGAAGCCAGTGGTAATTTATGCCTCCCCGGGATTTACGGACCTTTTTACTTCCTTCCTCATCATTGTTACTCGATTTTGAGATTGTTAATAACATCAGCCCCAGGTTCAAGGTGTAATCAGAGCACAATTGCTAGTATTGTGGCCTGTGTGGTACTAAATCCAGTGTCCAGGGACGGTTATACTGCCCTCTGAATATTGCCGTCAAATTATGGTGTGGTCTTCAGGGTGCAATAATGTCATCGCATAAATGTTTCTTCCGATGAGCTTGACCATGAGTTGGTTACAAAACTCGAAGCCCGTAATGTTGAGAGCTCACCTTGAAGTTGAGATTCCAATCTGAAAACCGCAAATCTCGTTCCCGTGGCCCTTACAATGTACTTCCTGACATGTACTCCGCTAAGGTTTATATCGGGCGGACCCCTTCAGGGGAATACCACTTTTTGAATGGACTTCTCAGCACCTACAGGTGTGATAGGAGGGGACCAAAATTCACAGGTGTGATATGTGTACACGCCCCCCCTTTCGTTTTGCTTACATGTAATAATTGGACACGACTCAGCAAGGCCCTATCTGATCTGTAGTATTGTGACGCTTTCAGTATAGATGGGGCTAGTTGCAAGTTGGCGGTTTTGGCAGGAGATGGCGGGTGGCTGGTGGGTGGCGCACCCGGAGTTGTGTAATCAGTCGTGATACGGTTTGAGACCTAGGCAGCAGGTTAGTTCTCACAGATTTCGCGATAATATTGCAGAATATAAACTTGTTAGCCCAGCCATGTTGACTTCCGATTCGACAAACGCTAAAACTGGTACCCACGCTTTGCAACCCCATAATTAAGCAGACCACAGCGGAGAATTCGCGTAAATCTAACCCGCTCGTACCCGCTTAAAACCGCACATCTCCATTCCGCGAAAAGCCACGTATTGGCGAGAAAACACATTCGCAAATGCGCCGGAAAAGTTACACATGACTCTGAGAACACCTGTGTTACTACAAACAGTATTCGAGCCATGTCCATTTCTCCTTTTACTAGCCCAGGCTTTGCGACAGGTTTTATGATCAAGACTTAGAAACCGTCTGTAGATCGTATATCATTCTATTCCACGTTGCCTCGAGCGGGAACCTTAAAACCGCTAATGTTCAAGCCTGAAAATTTAGCTGGTATATATGGGATGGAGGGTGCAAAAGCAAGGTTAGAAAGGTATACTGCTGGAAGTAGAATCATTAATTTCGGACGAATTAATTAAGCGGGGCTTTTATTCTCGCAGCTGGCTCCACGGATGAGTTTGACACTTTTAATGCGTGCTGTCACGCAGACCTGCACTTTCAGGGGATAGTGCTGGTCAGCTGGTTTTTGTGTGTGGAGGACTGGTGTTTCAAAAATCGGTTTTAAGAGGTGGACGATGTTTTTTGAACAGATATGTCGACTTCCTAGGTTTCTAATTAGCAGGTTAGATATGGGTGTGGTCTTGCAGTATTGTTCGGATCGCATGCCCCCGTTTTTTTTTGGGGGGGGGGGGGGGAAAAANAAACAATCGTTAATTAACGGAAATGTTTGAGCTACCGGTATTGTACTGCTGGAGGCATCGATGTAATCGATAGGAACGACAAGAACTTGATTTTGAAACTGCCGGAATACTAGCACGAAATATTGGTGCATGGAAATTTAAAAAAAAATTGTGATATGTCATAATAGGTCATGTCTGGTATTTTCTGTAGGCGTGTACTTTTGTAGCTAATAATAATAAATAAGTGAATAAATATTTTGAAATTGTAATAAATTAAATTGAAATATGTACCTACTGCTAATCGGGAGGTCCTGGGTTCGAGTCCCGGGGCCGGCAATCATAACCATGGTTTTCTGTGGTTTCCCACGGTCCCCCCAGGAGAATTCCGGGATTGCTTCCTAAATAATAGGCCACAGCCGCTTCCTTCCTTTCCTACCCTTGTCCTGTCAATGAGGAGGTGCGGTGTCGGTGGGGAACTTCCGACCCGCACTTAGGGGGATGTCTTGTAGCTTTGCCCCCTGGGGGACTGCACACGACCCCCAAATTTCGGACATCGTACTTGCACCCCCCCCCCCCTCACAAATCCCTATCCTGACCCCTGAACCGGAGAGAAAAAATGCGAAGAAATTTCGTAAGAAAAATGGTGGTAATCAACCCCCCTAAAAGGGCTCTGTTCCCTCTAATGGGGTAAAGCTAAAAAAATATTGAAATATGTTGAATTTGTAGGCTAATAAAGGAAATTGAAATATTTCGAATTTTAAATAAATTAGATTGAAATATTTTGAATTTGTTAAAATTATTATTACTGCAAAATTGATTTTAAAATTAGGGTTCATTCATAAAGCAATTATAAGCGATTACAATGGTTCTGACAGACTGTAGCTAATATTAAATGCATCGGATAATTAAACAATCCAGCTTAAAAAGTGGCTTCGTGCATGACCATGCGTATAATGCCACAATTGCCGGTAGATATAACACTAGTACTTAGCAAAGAGTTCATCCGAGATAATTAGGCCCAAAAAAAACTTCACTTTAAAAGTATTTCTTCCTCCTTTTTTCCCTCCTTGCTCGTTTCAAGTCTATCGTTGAGAAAGTGGATTAGGACCGCTTTGTTCGAGACGATCCGCTCAATCCGGCAGAGAAGAAACGCAGAAGAAGAAAAAGGAACAGGTGTGTAAGGAGGATGATGGGTAGCACTTTGGGAAGTGGGAACTGTACATATTGATTTCTTCTTTTTTTAAAAAAAAAAAACACTTCCTCTACCCGCGCCATATTTTAAAGCAGCCGCCTGGACTCAAAGGCCGATAGGAATGAATTACGCCTCGCAGTTCCTGATAACTTGTTGCGGAAGGGAAGAATTTTTCCTTCGCTTCGACGAACCGTCAAGGGAAGAAAAGGGAGTCAAATACATATAGCATGGGGGTTACAGGGTGTTCCGAAGTTAACTGGCAAATCCGAGGATATTGCAGTGTATTGTATGCCGATGATATTGCAGTGTATTGTATTCCGATGATATTGCAGTTGTATCGAAAATTTTCAACAAAAAATCATAAATGTATGTATACTATGCACTATAGTGCATAGTATACATACATTTTCGAATTGCCCTGCAATCCTCAAGAACAGGATTAAAAATATATACCCTGAAGTTCGCCAACTGCTAGTTTATTCTGTGACACCCTATAGGCTTTCGATTCCTCTCCCCACCTTCCTCCCCAGTCCTTCCTTCAGGAAAAAAAAGGAGCGGCCCGGTTCTATCTCCTCGGAATCATTTTTCAATTCTGGAAACCGGGCAGAGGCGGAATGTTGTTGCGTGGTACTATATATAAGGAGCTCTTGCAATATGGAAAGCGGCGGACGTGCTTTGCCTATTGAACCCTGCTAAACCTTCCCCTATGGCGAAATAACTCCGATAAAACCTGTACCCAGGGAGGAGAGCGGCACTCTATATTGATATCTACAAGCCCGGGCCTGTAGTCTATTAAATCTTAATTGATCTACGAGGGTTACTTGGAAGGATAAGGAGAGCGAATTGCCTGATCAAAATTCACCTGCTTTTATGCGGACCTGGAGGTGTACTATGAGGCTTCTCGAGATGAGATATTGGCTTCTGTTTAACTCCAGGAGAATGGTTAATCATCAGTGCACAAACTCGGTACATTATCAAGAATTTACATGTATAATTTTGTTGTCATGAGACACTTCTAACGTTGAACCTGCACCCTGTAAAATTTAATGCATGCCCTGACTTTGCCTCAAATGGGAACTAGAATTACAGTTATAGACTGTCTAGATTATTTCTAATTTTAAGTGATTTTAATTATTTTTAATTATGTTAAATTGACTTCACAGTGAAAATTTTCTATCCACTGGCTCAGTCAATTCTCAGTATGAGTCAATATTTTTGAATATTTATTTCATCAACTGAAAAATTTGTAGCATACGTATACGTACACATATGTACTGTAGTATACATACACGTACACGTATGTAGTATACGTACACGTACACGTATGTAGTATACTTACACTTATTACGTACACGTAGCCTATGTAGTAGTCTACGTATACGTACAGAATAGATGTTATAGGTAAGCTTACAATTTCTCAGTTGATGAAATAAATATTCAAAAATATCGATTCATACTGAGAATTGACGTGTACGTGTACGTGTACATATATTACGTACGTGTACCTGTACGTGTACTACATACGTAGGGACATGTCCCCACTGTAACGGTGATATTCTCGTGTGAGACGCTGTTGGGACCGAATATGTCCCCACAATTGGGTCAACGTCCCCAGAGTTACAGTAACACACCTGTTTCCGCCCCAGACTTTACTGAAGACAAGAACACCCACACACACACCTCCTTAACGTGGGGTCTGTGCGAAGGGTTGCTTCAAGACCACCTAAAGTATTTGAACCGATAGTACGTATACGTATACTATCGACACTGAATATGCGCCTAGTGAACAAAGGCAGATGATATATTGCATCATCATTCGAGAGATGATTGCAAACCAGCAATGATTAAAATCAAGGAAGTAAACTCTTAATGGTTCTTGAATGCCTCTATTTCATAATACCTGTTATAGGTAGCATTTTGCTCCATAAATCTTTATTGCCGCGGAACAGCCCACATTAGCGCTACCGCTGTAAGAACACCACTGTTGGATGTAACAAGAGGCAAAAAAGTGCGGGAATTACTCTTCCTTCATCTGCAACACCTGGGCATCTGGCCATAAGACCTCCACACAAATAATGAAGACTGAAGTCAGGCCTAATTCACGCTCCGGTCCTAGGCCATGCAACCTTCCACAACTTACATTTTTATATTCGCCTTTTCACTTGGGGCAGTACGGAGGCAGCAGCCACATCCATTTTTGTTACTGCCAAATTCATGGATGGCCCGGAGGCCCAGTTCCCAACGTGACCTCCCCACCCACCCTCTCGTTTAGGGGAACTCGGAGTGGGTGGGTTACTATATATATAAAAAATAGCACTCTATATACGGATCTAGGCCTGGGATGTGGAGCTCATTCTACAGCACGCACTTTGCTACTTGAAGGATCCTTTTTAGGAGCCATAAATACCTAATTAAAAGGGAGGTAAGGCCAAGCACTGAGATGAGGTCGATCCTATCTCCGACTATGCAGCTTTTCTAGGAAGACATGCACAAGTTGATGTCTTCATTGTACAACTTATGAATAGGCTCTCTATTTTGAATAATATTGACATTTTTGTCTACAAACTGGTCAGAGGCTACGTAGGCCATGAAGTCCTTGAGACATACTGTATACAGTAGGCGGACAAGGAAATGCCTACAGCACTGTATATATGGAAGGCTTTTCTAAATCTGGCAAGAAAAGTGCGTGATGGTGCCTCTCATGTTTAGAAAATTTATTATTCCGCCATTTTTTTTTCTCCCCATCCTGTTTCCTATGGCCGGGGATTGTGAACCGCAGGAGACAGAAATGATTTCCATGCAAGGTGCATACAATCCACGAGCCCTTATTATTAACTCTCCGTGCTCATGTCAGTCGAGCCCGCTGGAATTAATTCCCATGCATTTTTTATGGGGAACTGCGATTCTGTTCTTGCGTGAAAACGGTCCGATTCACGGAGGAGGAAACAGATTAGACCCACTCGGTTTTGGGAAACTGATATGGATTTTTTAAAGGGGGACAACAATGCCTTTTGAAAAATGCCGATTTGATGTAAGCGTGACTGTATTCTGGGGAGTGAAAACTTAATTTGGATCTGGAAACTTCAATTATTGTGGAACATGCTCTAATTTTAGGGGGAAATGTGGATATTGCTTATACAGCAGTTGATGTGACGTTCCTCAGCAGGCTGGTCCTGAAGAGGTCATCCCTTGCATTGATGATTATAATTTTCGATTATTGTTCAGATATACATTTAGACGAAAAAAATGCAATTTTTTGTTGGAAATGTTGAAAACTTCTGATATACAGGGTGTCTCAACTTTTTTGTCCGATCAGTTATCGGAAAAGCCTATGTATCTTCTAGCTATGTAGCCAGAATATGCCCCAACATTCCTGGCACATCCCTCAACTGTTGAAGGATGTGCCAGGAATGTTGGGGCATATTCTGGCTACATAGCTAGAAGATACATAGGCTTTTCCGATAACTGATCGGACAAAAAAGTGGAGACACACTGTGGAAAAGCATATGTATCTTCTAGCAATGTAGCCAGAATATGCCCCAACATTCTTGGCACATCCCTCAACAGTTGAAGGATGTGCCAGGAATGTTGGGGCATATTCTGGCTACATAGCTAGAAGATACATAGGCTTTTCCGATAACTGATCGGACAAAAAAGTTGAGACACCCTGTGGAAAAGCATATGTATCTTCTAGCTATGTAGCCAGAATATGCCCCAACATTCCTGGCACATCCCTCAACAGTTGAAGGATGTGCCAGGAATGTTGGGGCATATTCTGGCTACATAGCTAAAAGATACATAGGCTTTTCTGATAACTGATCGGACAAAAATGTTGAGACACTCTGTATAGCGCAGATAACCTTGTGAGGTCACTCATTACAATCTATTTAAAAATAACTCTGATATATGAGTCCCCTGTCAAGCCCAGAGGATTTCTGCATATTTTTACAAACCGTTCGCGTGAAAATGGTCCAAATCACGAAATAAAAGTGCAATCAGATTACGCCCACTCTACCGAGAAAAGAACGTTCCGACATTTTTTTTTGATAAATAAGTCTGAATCAACATTTTACGAGTCCGCCCTACAGCCTTGCACAGAATATATTTTTCCTCCCCAAAAATTTTTCCAGTCGTGAGGGGGAATAAACTTGATAGAGGAAAAAAAAACTAGGGGAGACTTATCACCGGGGGCTTTTCGAAGAGCTTTTGGTTCCTTCGATAAAGCCCAATTTTCTCCTCCAGTAGGATTGCACTTGGGTTGTGTCTGACTGGTAGAAAGAGGGAAAATACGATGTAAGACCCTGTTCTGTCCGAACCCTCATTTCGTTTTAGCTCACGCAATTCTGCACTATTCTTGATTTTAAAAAGGAGGTCTCATTTATAGTAATTTTCTAGGACGGCCCTAGAATCAACTTAATTAGTACCTCTTGTGCACAGGATTTTTTTTAGTACAGGCTCTGGAGGGGTTATTATTTAAGAAAAAGCGATGCAGCTTTAAGAACGGGTTGAATATTTAAAATGCGTGTGGCGGTTTTAGCATGGCGCAGTGCGCACTATTTTATCGTAGGATTAGCGTGTTGAGCAAAATACGACATGTCCTGTTCTTTATGAGCATCCTCAACAGTGCAGTAAACTGCGATGCTGACAGAAATAATTGTTACATGTATCACATTCCTAGCCTGGAGGACAGGTGTTCCGTTACATAACTCGACCTATAACGATCACTCAGCGTATTACACGATATGAGTGTATGTAACACACACGGTATAAGATGCCCCAGTTCAGAAGGAGCGGAAGGAGTTGCGTGTTGCGTGAGCTGAAATCTGGATGGCATTTTACACCTGAGGTGTGGTTCCTCTTGAAGACGTGATTAAATCATGGAAACACATGTGCCGGGGAAGCCGTTTCGGACTGAATGTCATTTGTAGTAGGACTGTACAGTGTTGGACATGAATCGCGTCATACCGGTACTTCTAGCGACATTTTATGATGCGGCAGAGGTGCAAATCGAAGAGTGGGAGCCGTGCGAGTAAGAAGGGGATCCGGACTTTTCGCCCCCGCCGTTTCGCCCCCGGACTTTTAGCCCGACACCCAGTAAGAAGCTGCAGGCCTGGAGTGACGTCACTCAAGGGCTACCATTTCTTACTCGCACGGCTCGCACTTCGACTTGCACGTCTGCCGCATCAGAAAATGTCGCTAGCAGTATGACTGAATTAATATCCAGCACTGTACATACCCTGTCACAATGTACCACGAAAACAAACTGAAATGTGCTTATTATTTTCAAAAAAATCCACAAAAAAATTTCAATTGTTATTTTGAAATGTAGTACCTGTACTGGTACATGGCCAAAAAATAGGACCTCTCCCATCTGCTGCTGGTTTAATGAACTCCTCGACTTGGTTGCACGCAAAGGACCTAGGAAACAATGCCTCAGGTCTCGACCCCCGTCACGTCACAAGCCGCCGCCTTCTCACAGGCCAGGGGGTCTTGTATACGCCACCACACGACTGCCAAAAAGGACCCCTTTTTTCAGAAGGGGAGGGTTGTCGCCTGTCCGGTGTGGGCCCAAGCTGCCATGTAGAAGGCGGGGATGGGCGGTACACAACATGCGATCAGATGGGGTGATGCCCTGGCCATTGTAGATATGTCTGAATTTGATTAGTCAGTCACGTTCAAGTTAATATATTTTAAATTGCGGAAATTTAAAATACGGAGTATGGTTCAAATATTTAAATGTGTCGGGGTCGGCTTGTTCGCTGCTCTATTTCTGTACCAGCCCCACGCTTTGTCTCTGGGGATATTATCCACTTATGCAGAGTAGGCTAAAACCGGAGAAGTTGGACATGTGAATTAGATGCCTGCCTAGGCTGGACTCGCATTAAGAGATTGTTCTGTACACTGTAGGCTCCTGTATTGAATTATTTTGCATATGTCAAATAATATAAAATATGGAGGGGGTCTCTACTGAATTTTCTGGTTCCATTGGTTCAGGAGGCGTATACTCATCCAGGTCACTCGCAATCGACTTTGTCGATTGCGAGTGACCTGGATGAGTATACGCCTCCTACACAAGATGACGCTTTAGAGTAGACTGTTAACACTGTAGCCTTATATCCGGTCCGTGAGACCCAGCAAAGTTTCAAGCACTATCAAGATCCCAAGCACGCGCCTCTGTTTTATCACAGAGCCTGTAGTAGAGCTGCAAAATATTTCGTATTATCCCTCCATGAGCTTACAAGATGGTGGTATAATACAGAGGAACTTTATGAAGGAGTGACCCAGGGAGTGTTAAATTTTGGAGAAGCTTCCACCTCCTGAAATCTTTAAGAATATGGAGCTGGTAAATTTTCCACATCGACTCCTGGCAATATCGGGTACGCTCCCAGCAGCTTCACATCTATCCGCATCCAGCAACTTGTCACCCAACCACGACAGCGTAGTAATCACGTGCTTCGGTCGCCCCCGTCGTGCCCACACTATGTCAAAAGGAGCCAAATAAAAAATGTGTGACAGGCCTCCTGAAGTGGAAGGAATATAAGCCTAGTTTACAGTAGCGTAGAAATGGCGTGGGCGTGACTGCCACCAATCTAGATTGTCCCTTGTAAGGACTTGGGCCAGAACCTCCTGAATATCGGTGGAGGCGGACAGGACAAGACCTACTAGAATCGATCCAATGGGGGCTTTTGCCTGGGTGAACAACCTGCAGGCCTTTTGCCCACTGTAGCTTTTCAACAGATCCACTACCATAATAATAGTGAGATAGATCAGTAAGGACCCCACCATTGGTATCACATTTCAGTGAAATAATTATATGGTGACTATGAAGACACCAGACCATTTCTCTCTGTAGGACCCCCTGGAGTTGACGACAACCACTGTCGGGATTGAAAGTGTCATTTGCGAGGCTCAGGGCAAGATGTCTGCGGGGATCAGCATTTGAGGCGGAGAAATGAGGCTGGGATTTCGACGCGGATAAAAACGAGGTGGAGGGATAGATAGTTCAGGGGTCACGCAGTTTCTTCCCGTTGCTTGTTCCTTTTTTTTCTGGCTTTATGTCGGTCCAACTGTTGCACTGTTGCGGGAGCTGTCGGGCTTGATAACGCTGCCAGGCGGCTAGATTTTTATGGCACCTAAGAAGTGGAGTGCTTCCTTCCGGTCGTGGCCCTCCTGCTCCGGATGATGGCAATCCGGTTAGTGAATCGTAAATCGGAAGTGGGAACTGTTGCATCTTTTCTCAGTAGAGCCATAAGTTGCTAATGACGCCATTTTGGGAGCCACGGGTGGAATCGGGGTCGTTCGGGCACCATCGGGCACATCGGGCACATCGGGCACCATCGGGCAGCATCGGGCAGCTTCGGGCAATCCTACCGACTGTCGCATTTAAAATAAATTTAAAATGAATTGAAGGTTCAAATTCTGTAGCTGGCAGCTTCTGGCTCCACTTGTAGTCACAACCCACAAAAACAACTCTTTGCAATAGTCATGCAGAAGAATTGGCACTTGTGGCCGACAGCTGAACTCCTGAATTCTAATGGCTCTTGGTAATAATGAGGTTGATGAGGGATGGCGATAACGAGTCCTTGTCCTCAGCGACATGAAAATTCCTGCCGACCTCTCCAGGGAGCCAATACCCGAATGCGTGAGCGGCGTAGATATATGTCCTCACCGTCATGATGGTGCAGTAAATAAAGTTGCGGTTTCCATGATTTTCCACGCTGCCCTGCACTTTCTTCATTAGGTTTTTCCCATGTTCCTCTTGCATTTTTTTTAGGTACATTTCCGAGAGGCTTATGCTTCCTGTACATGGCGGCGTCCTTGTTGGGGACTGTGGGATTACATTTATGCTCGGTTTTTTATACGTTCTTGCTTTATGGGAAAAAGGGGGTTTTCTCCAGGCGCAAACTCGTGTACATGCAGATTCGACTTCTTTTTTTTTTGAAACAGCTCTAAATCCGGGCTCGGTTTTTATGCGGTCCAGTTGGAAAATGTTTAAATTGTGGTCCAACTTGGCATTACGGAATTGTCGCTCGCTCATGACATTCGGACACAAAATTGCTTCCAACTTTTTTTTTTTCCATAGTCCATATTTCCATCTGGGTATAGAAATCTTCTCCAATATGCATGTTCCTGAGCATGAAATGAACGGGTGAGAAAGGAAATCCGAGCATCATTCTTTCCTTG
The DNA here is from genome assembly GCA_000934665.2 of Catajapyx aquilonaris. Taxonomy (NCBI): domain Eukaryota; kingdom Metazoa; phylum Arthropoda; class Diplura; order Dicellurata; family Japygidae; genus Catajapyx; species Catajapyx aquilonaris. The sequence continues at coordinate 30,655 of KZ538569.1, forward strand.
CCGTAGACAGGTCCAGAATACTTTATGCAGAACCTCCGTTAGCGGTACGTGACAGGGCCGATGCACCGTTGGCAAATAAACTTTTTTTCGTGCAAAAGGAGAACTGAGGAACCCTAGAGTTTGTGGAGCCTCTCCTTTCGCTCTACTTGCACTGGGAATCAACAAGGAGTTCATTTTACAAACCAATTTACCGAGAGTGAAGAGAGGCTTGTAAACGGGTGCGAATGTACTGTACGGTAGAATGACTCTGAGTTCTGTAGTGGTACCGGCCCCTGTATGAGAAAAGTGAAATTAATTGTGGGTACCGCTAGAGGCAGCCTGCATATATGCATACTTTAATTAATATTTAACATTATTTATACAGCATATAGTGTGGCGACCCGTGGTCTTCCCCAGGTAGGGCTGTGCGATATCCGAAATTGCATATCGACTTTCGATACTAAAAAATATCAAATCGAAGTCGATATATCGAAAATAGAAAAACCGACATCGAAAATATCGAAAACCGATATCGAACCGAAGTCGATATATCGAAAATCGAAAAACCGGCATCGAAAATATCGAAAACCGATATCGAACCGTCATCGAAAAATTGCGATATTCGATACATCTCACATGCCAAGCGTCGGATATCGCAACGTCGATACTAGGAAAATATCGTATCGACAATCGATGTATCGAAATATCGCACATCCCTATCCCCATGTCCAACCCGTGCTAAGAAAACACATGGGTTCCATGGTTTATTGGACCTTCCAGGTCACCACCTTCGTATACAGACTCTCTCGACTCTGGTTACTAACGCTACTCTCCCCTGGCCAAAGCCAGGGAAGCAGTGCGCATGCCCCGCCCACATCACATGACCTGTAGGGGGCGGGTCCTCACGACAGGTAGAGGAGCTTATGACTAATCCACGCAACTAGTTGGTTGCAAGTTGGCAGTTTTGCCGAGAGATGGCATTGAAGCGGGTTTTGTAGCCAGTCGTGAGACAGCCGGAAACCACGCTGAGTGACTCCAGGATCAGGAGAGATGACCTAACTATTAGACCCCACAGGCAGTATGTTTGCCTTTGAGGCAACCCAGTAGCTATTTTCCGACCCATTAAAAAAAGTCAGGTAATTGCGCAATTAAAATTCCTGACAAAGTGCACAGACTGGAGTATGTTGCAAATGATCGTTTACGACATTCCTAAAATTACGATACAGCCGTAAAACCCTGTAGAAAAAAGTACGGTGTTGAAAGCTACGTGATGCGCGAAATTACCAGATGCCATCTACAACTGCTTCAGAATTTGATAGGACCCATTTCAAATCTGTCAAAAATATTCTGCAAATCCTGGCCATGTTCCCACCGAATTTACCCCGAGTTATCAACATCTCGTAGCAATTTCCACCACAGAATCCCCCGCTCCCAAAGTACATCACCATTAAGACTCTACCGCACGCTAAGCCCAAATCTCACACCGTTTAACCCTCTGTTTCCCTTTACACCCTTAGCCAAAGTGGAAATTGAAATCGAGGTGGGCCAAAATCGTGCCAAATGTACCCCCATCGATGTACCGAACGATAAACGAAATTGGACACTTTTTGAAGTATGACACCGTAGATTGACCCTTGACCGGGCTCCATGGAGATTCATCTCGACGGGCTAAAAGGGGTCAAAAAGTTGGCTGTGACATCACCAGCACACCCGGGGAGGTCAGCCAGTTGACCTTCTGAAGGAACAAGGAAAAAATCGCTTGAAGGTTACTTTTATGAGCAATATGGAGCAATAACGTTTGCACACCGTCAAGGTTTAGTTACGCAACAATTTTGCGTCTTACTATATATATAATTGCGCCAGAATTTCTCACAATAGTTCAGATTATGTCATTAATGCATTGCAAAGTCACGATATTCGCATGTAATGTTACAGTAAGATATGGGAAATTCGGCCCAACTGGTTTGACCGGACGATGAGTTCATAATTGCCGCCTAAACACCGCTTCGTACGGCATGTAATCGATTAATTGCGGGGGCATTCATCACGGACATAATATCGGAAACATTGTTGTACAACTTATCATTTGCATGCAATTAGCGGGCCTAGTGTTTTGCAGCGCATTAAAACACTCTTTACGATCATCAATGATCCCACCTTCATCGAATTACTGGCCAGTAAACTCGAGTTATTTATATGTGCTTGTAACGCCTACTGGCATCTACTAATTTACTCCTGTATTTCTGAAAATAACTGTTGGTTTTGTGTCAGTACGTCAATTAAGGCGGATTAAGCTAGTATATTGTTGGGTCAACTGTTTCGGTTTGGATTAGGCTCATTAATAGTGGGCTAATCAGGCTGATTAGCTATAGTACGGCCTTGAGTACAACTATGTAAAAATTAACTCAAATTAGGCGGAAATTAACTGAAACATGTCCTAATTATTATTAGGCCACACTGTAATTCATGAAGCGATTCATGTCGACTTGGAGGTGATATTTTGTCATCAACAACCACGGTACTGACTTGTAGTATCGTTCAGATGTACTGACTTGATAATAGTACCGACTTGGACGTCAAGTACCATCTTCAGTACTGACTTGTAGACGGTTTTTTGTTGATCATAAAGTACCACCTTCAAGTCAGTACATGAATTGCATTTCCTCTTATTTTTTTGTTAAATTATTTAAAAACAAGTGAGGCATATCTGGATTAATTAATTTGTTTATTATTGATGCTTTACGTCAGGAAGTGAGTGGGCCACCACTCTTATCACAAAGTACCACCTCCAAGTCAGTACATGAATCGCTACATTGCTTCTAAAGTATTTTAATTTTTAAAAAATAAGTGAGGCATATCTGGGATGAGCCACCAATCTCATCACAAAGTATATACCACCTCCAAGTCAGTACATGAACCGCTACATGAATTACATTTGCTTCTAAAATATTTTAATTTAAAAAATGAGGCATATCTGGGTTGAGCCACCAATCTCATCACAAAGTACCACCTCCAAGTCAGTACATGAATCGCTACATGAATTACATTTGGTCCTAAAATATTTTAATTTATTTAAAAAAATAAGTGAGACATATATGAGTCGAGTAATTTGTTTATTATTGATGATATACGCCAGGAAGTGAATCTCATCGCGGAAGAACAAGATGAAGGTTCATTTTCCTTAATGATTGAAGATTACAGCTGCGGTTGGGTGGGAAAGAAAATAAAAAAGGACTCATCATTGCAGCATGCGTGAGAATGACTAAGATGCTGTGGCCTCAGCAGTCCCGGATTTTATGGCTGAAAGATAATTCGTAATTGAAGGAAATGGCGTTCCTGCGCATACTCCGACCTTCTACCAAAAAGTTGCTCGCTTTCACTCAAAATTTTGGAAAATTTTTGGAAGCCCAAGTCCCTGCCTATTTCAATTGTATTTTAAAAGCCACTCCATGTCGGAACTTTGGATCCGGCTCTCAATTAAAATCGATGTCATATTTCATAAGCTCCATTTCCCTTCAAGTTTTCATATATGTGCCAGACTTTTCCCTCTTACTTCATGCTAACTTTTGTACTTAAAACCACTAGGGAAATTCCATGACTCGGCCCGATCTCACGGATATTAGATGCAAGAGTAGAGCTAGCTAATAATCGATAGCGGCGTAATTCAATCAATTCTCACATTCCTCTGGACGTACTATTAGCATAAATGATGTACTGCAGCAGCGTTGAGCGTCATTTGCACTTAGTACCGACGTGATCTACACCGATTTATCACCATGGTTGGATTACTCTGCATGGTTCCTGTCAAAATCCAAAATCCCACCAGAAAAAAAGCCGACTATGAAATTTAATGCCTTCAAAGCCTACCTAGTGTTTCATAGAGCCCCCCAAATTGGTCGGGTGTATGAGGTACGTCGATTATAAAATGCTTAAGCTTTTGTCCACATTTTGCAGGCTTTAATGGGATGTACACTGTAAATTCATGTACAGTTCTGGTCATATATCGAGGCAACCGCCAGCGACATTTTCCGAAGCGGCAGAAGAAGGAATCGAAGATAAGTATCGTCGAGCAAGATTCCTTTTTCTGCCGCGTCGGAAAATGTCGCTGGCGGTTGCCTCGATATATGACCAAACTGTACCGAAATACCATACTTTGTACTGACTTGAAGATGGTACATCGCAATGTACTGACTTGGAGATGGTACATCACAATGTATCGACTTGGAGATGGTACATCACAATGTACCGACTTGGAGATGGTATTCGGTGATCAACTTATGTACAAGTCAGTACTGTAGACGGTATTTGAAGTCTAAGTCGTTACATGGTGAGAGCCCGCCCCCTTTCGGTCATGTGATGTGGGCGGAGCATGCGCACTGCTTCCCTGGCTTTGGCCAGGGGAGAGTCAGTTGGTAACCAGAGTCTGGGAGAGTCTGTGCTCAAGTGGAAGGTCTAATAAACCCGTGTCCATGGAACCCAGGTGTTTTCTTGTAGAGGTAGCCCGGGGTTGGCCCCGGGGCGGACCCGTCACATCTGATCAGTACTGACTTGTAGACATAGTTGGCCACAAAATTCTCCAAGCCGGTACATGAATTACAGTATATAAAATTACTATGCTCTAAATAACATGGCCAACAATATGATGTACTGTACCTTCCCATGCCAGCTGGGCCCACCATTTTTCTTCCTTTTCAATTGTCCCTTTTTCTATCCAGTCCCTGCTGTTTGGCCCAATAACAATCGAAACCTGTATAAGAATGCCCACTCAGGTCCTAACTCGCACCTGGCAGTGCAAGCAGGTCCCAGGTGGGACTCAGACACCATTTTTCCTCTAAGGAGGCGGTACCGTAACGAAAAATGCCATCGTATTTTTTTTGTATGTGTGTGTATCCGCCTTGTAGCACCCAGGATGAATGGACACATTTACGGTGGTCAAACCGGTTTTGNGGGGGATATTTTTTGGTACATAGCAGTCAGTTTGTTAATAAAGTCTGGATTTCATTTAACATCAAAAGGATGCCTTTTTGCACTAATCTGCACTTCAAATGGTCCCAGTCCATTTCGAATGGGTCTCCCCCACTACGACGTGCCCCTCAATTTTAATTTCCCCGCCACCCCCTACTCTTCCTTCCTTCAAAGCTCCATCGCTACACATCACATTAACGGTTCCCAGGCTCATTAAAGGGCAACGTAGGGAAAGCACGACCCCACCTTACCCTATAGAGAGAAAAAAAAAAACCGTATCACCATAATGGCTAGAAGCGTCACCTAACGAAGGTTAAAGGGCGAGAGGGGACATTTTTTGGGGGGTGGAAATGTAATAAAAGAGTAATTGAGGCCGGTTTGACCTAAATGGAGAAAGTAAATAAAAAAAAGTTCAGAGCGGTGTCAATTATTGCACAAAAGAACTGGAGGAAATGGTGTCCTGACCTTTTGTGTCACAGGAAAGAGTTTTGAATCGACCCTACCGTGTCAATTGACGCGACTTTGATCCTCGAACAATGATCGCTTAGAGGACAAGTGACACTCACAAGCAACATGCCATGGCCAATTGAGACTTAACTAAGACATCCTTATCATCCAGCTTGGGAGGTCGAATTGCAGATTGGGATGAGTTTTGGCCAGCTCTAAATCACTAGGATTTTTTTTTTTTTGGGGGNGGTGTTCTTTTGTGCGTGTTTTTTTAATGAGAGGGGGGGTATTGTGAGGGTTGCGTAATGATAGGATGATGACTGCGGGTGTGTTGTAATTGGTTGTAATTGAAGGGGTATGAGTAATGGTAACCGACAAAGCCAATGAAGGCTCGGTGTCGTGTATGTGCAGTATGACATCTGTCACCACGTTAATGATGTTTGTTGTAGTGCATTAGCAGTGTTGATAATTAGAGCGGGTGCAAATCCACTATTGGCGGAAATGATTTGTTGAATATGAACATGTTACAGTTAAGTCGGGGTTACCACTATTTTGTATCCGCATTGAATAATTTTATTTGCAAAAAGATCAAAGAAGCACCCAGTTGTTGTGCTTTTGTCCCCCCCCCCCCNCCCCCCCCCCCCAATATTTCAGCCACTTAAAAAAAATTATTTATACCCCATTGGGAGAATCGGCGCTTCATGAGAGGGGGGTGGAGTACCACCATTGGATGGGGCCAAGGATAGGGAAGGAAGGAGGCGGCTGTGGCCTATTGTAATATTTCAGCCACTAGCCGCATACCCTTTGTACTATTGAATATTATGTAACTTTAGCAATTTTTTTTGAAACGCACACTGTACTAGCAATCTCAGGTGTCAACTACAGTACCGGTACCACTAACCCCAAAAATAATTACAAGCCCGCAAGTCAGTGCAATGAATAAAGCAAGTCTTGCGAAGTTCTGAGTACTCGAATTGCCCTACTTGTATAGAAGCAATCACGTCGTACTTCCGGTATGCAGAGTCAAGTTTCAATGTCCGGGGTTCGAAGATAAAATGCAATGTGAAGCAATCGATCTTTTCAACCTCTTACATTCGACTATTATGTCTGAGGTCATTGTTCTGTAACAGTGAGCCTTTTTCTTCCCCGAATCTGACAAATCCCTTCCTTTTTCCCAGTCATATTTCGCCTTCCTACTGTCCAATGCAATTATACCAACACAGTAGCTCTCAGAAATTTTCTAAAAGCAACAATAAGAGGCATCCGTTCAATTATTACCGACTAAAATTCCGTTGCTTACAGTTATTTTGATGGCGTTTTTTTTTTTTTTTTTCAAAATGTGTATAGCCAGCAAAATCTTGTATCCTGTACTACATGACAACCACAACACATGAATTATTAAGTACATGCTCTCCCGCCCCGGGTAATAATTACGCGCTATGTAGGACACCCCCTACTAACTAGTCGAATAATCATTTGCCATCCAGTGTGTTACACGTACCCTAAGGGTATCTTCCACAAGAATACCATCCGTAGGGGATCGCGCAAAAAAAACTGGTTTTATTAAAATGAAATCAATGCCGGACAGGGATTTTCGACGCCCTTTGGGTATGTCCCGCCGGAACACTTGTCACATCCTCATTTTTTGGGGGATGGAGGACAAAAATGGCGACCTCAATTTCAGAGGGGGATATATATGGCAAATCGGTGGAGTGTGGACAAAATAGGTTGGTTTTTGGACTGTCCGACGCAATTTTAAGTGGCCTACTTTTGTGTTTACATATTGAGGATACGGTGTACAGTGCATGCAGATGTATGGTTTCCCACACCACGTAATTTCGAATGCGGGGCCAGCTGTTAGTATGGACACTATTTTTTAGTTAGGAGTACTGATGCAGCAGGTTGGGATAAACTAGTGCACTCTATATCTAGCACAGCTCTATGTAGGGTTTCCAGCTGAATTTACTCAAAAAAATACGTACAGTGCTGGACATTAATTTCGGCATACTGCTAGCGACATTTTTCGATGCGGCGGCCGTGCAACGAGCCGTGCGAGTAAGAAACGGTAGCCCTTGGGTGACGTCACTCAAGGTCTACCACTTCTTACTCGCACGGCATCACTACGATCTGCCGCATCTGGAAATGTCGCTAGCAGTATGACGCGATTAATGTCCAACACTGTATCAACAGTGCAAAAAGAACTGTCCCAGTCATCCTGACGTGTGGGCTGGCCGCTCGACACACACCATGTAAGTTACATGGTGTGTGTCGAGCGGGCAGCACACACATCAGGATGACTGGGACAATTCTTTTTGAACTGATGAATACAGTGCATGGTCTTAGAATACTAGGGTCTGGGCACTCCCTCTTATCGCCTGCCCCGGCAGGTAGGGCTGTGCGATATTTCGATACATGGACTGTCGATACGATATTTTCCTAATATCGAAGTTGCGATATCCGACGCTTGGCATGTTAGATGAATCGAATATCGCTATTTTTCGATGTCGGTTCGATGTCGGTTTTCGATATTTTTCGATATTTTCGATGCAGGTTTTTCGATATATCGACTTCGATTCGATATTTTTTAAGTATCGAAAGTCGATATGTAATTTCGGATGTCGCACAGCCCTACCGGCAGGGGATAAGATAAGATTGTAGGGGAAGTGTCCGGGGGCTGGTACAGTGCTATGTGACACGAAATGACTGATTGTCGCTAGATGGCGTGCATGTAGAAGGAGGCTACCCGCTTTGTAGCAAGTCGTGTGGCAGCCTAGCAGGAGGCTACTATAATCACGCTGCTGGCACGACCACGACTCTTGGGGTCGGTTTGATGACCTAGGGAGGTCACAATCAGCATTTTTTTCGTTCTTATCGGAAACTCCGATTATTTTCTCGATCGTATCCGCTTCCTGATTCACACCCGCCGAAAATATGACAACCGGGTCCGATTTATGGGATCTCTCTTAGCAGTTGACTGCGACGGATCAAAGCAGGAAGCATTTCGGTCCAAGACGAAGAGAGACCCCCCTGGCGAAAGGCCCAGTAAAAACGGGTTTTCTCTGCTGGGGAGGGGCGGTTTTTATTATGATACATTACTCAGAGCTGAAACGTGCATTTTATATCGGATAGACTGCGGACGCGATGGAAATTAACCTTGATAAGGACCCTAGAGGCACGTAATAATAACCGAAGAGAAATTCCGACGTTTTCTGCACGTTTCGGTAAGATCTATCCGGTTCTTTTTCTTGTTGTTGTTTATATATATAAAAAAAATGTACGCGGGTGGGCTAGATATCCTATAGGAGCTGGGTTAGATATCCTATATAGGAGCGGGTTATATCATATTTTTTTTGGTAGCTTATAGCGGAAATCCGACTAGTCCCAGGCTTTTTAGCGACCAGATCAAGTTTCCTTCCAGAAATGTCACTCCGGAGATGGCAAACTGCGATGCCCACTTGCGTTTGTGCGCCCATTTTACGACCCAACACCGGGACCGGAAAATATCGTTTTTTATAAAGGTATCTGAGCCGGAAAACGTGATTCTATTGCCAAAAAAGTGGCGAAATCTGGCTAGAGTTTGGAGAACTACTGTATGGGGTTTTGATTAATCCTGCTGGAGACTGTACGTGTGGTATTGCCCGGGGAGATTAGTTACAGTATATTATTATTTGCAGTGTTCTATGTAACTACTAGAGGTTGACAGTAATAAATAGAAAGCAAAGTTTGTTTAGAGTGCTTATATCGACCAGACTTGTATCCTTTGACTTTGTGCCTTCAGCCCGCTCTACAAACACAAGCCACCTAGATTTAGTTCATTTCGCTTCACAACTCTTGAGTTTCTTCAGACTATACAGGGTACTACATCATGCAGTGCAATTCACTCACCCCTACATGCCATTGATGTAGTGCAGAAGTTTCCGTCAGCAGATATCGGAAAACAATTCAAGAGGGGGTCCGACCCTCTACCTGAAAATCGATTATCCGAAAATATATATAAGGCGCAAATTTTAAGTCTATAATTACCGGATTTTTTTTGGAAGGAAATGCGGGGCCCAGTATAATTAACTGCCTAAGTTTGACTGATCTATTATTGAAGTAGAGTTAGAAAAAGAGGGGACATAAATGGGGTAGGCCACTACTCCATCACTGCCACACAAACCTTCCACGAAGGCCTATCGACCCTTCCCTAGTTTTTGTGACTATAGAAGGGAGATTGGGGGTGGGGGAGGGGGAACCTCCAACAAGTCGCCGTTCGAATGTAATTGATCCCTCGACGTTGCTTGGAACCTTTGCATGTTTTGTAAAGTCTGCTCCACGGGTTCTTCCCTCTCGGCGGGAGTTTATTTCAGGATTTTGGCCCGACAACCACATCGATCCACATGCCTACTAGAACATAGTGCTTCCCAGGCCCACGTGGCAAATTGGGAGGGAATGGGTGGGGGAAGGAGGGGGGGCAAAAATGGCGATGCTGCGGTTCATCTTGGGTGACAAATGGTGCTGATCGTAGGTGAAGATGATACAATGACAGTGATTATACTAGATGGGACACAAGTTAGAAGTATACAGTACTGCTAGCGACATTTTATGTTGCGGCAGACGTGCAAATCGAAGTAGGAGCCGTGCGAGTAAGAAATGGAAGCCCTTGATTGACGTCACCCAAGGGCTCCCATTTCTTACTCGCACGGCTCCTACCGGCCGCATCATAAAATGTCGCTAGCTGTATGACACGATTAATGTCTAACACTGTACTAGATGGCGTGGATAGCATTGTAAACAGTCGTGTGACAGCCTCAGTCGAGGCTAAATTCGTATAAGAAAATGTCAACGGGTGTGCAAAATAGGTCAAGCAAATGCATACAGTGCATCGTATGAATTAATAACGAACGAGCCCAAAGGCATATCAAATGTTTGCATTTGCTCCTACAGTGCAATGTGTACAGGATTTATAAATTTTTGACTTCAAATTTTGCTATATCACAGTTCCGGCCATTTTAATAGTCCGATGCCGATAGCAATCTCATTAAGCAACTATTTGACGTCAATATTTCTTCAAAGCCCCAGGACTTCATTTTCCCAATGTTTTTCACCTGGTGAAAACGACCTTCCTATTTTCCGCTTCTGGACCACAGAAGAGCTCGAATTCCGCGCTCTTTTTTTTTCCTTACACGTTTTTTTTCGACTACCTCCTCTCAAGGGCCTTTGGGAAAACTTAATTGCGGTGGAAGAGCTGCAGATCCATTCGTCAAGCTCTCCACTTGGGTTTTGTTGCTTAGCGCCAATTGCAACAGCGGGATTTTGATCCAGGAAGAACCATCTGACATATAGTGTTTTTTCGGGCAATTTTTTTTTTTGAATTTCCTATACTCGTTACGCTGATCCGAGGAAATCGATTTTGATCGCTGGAGTTACTTTGCTACCTTGTGCAAACAAATCTGTGGAGTCATCTGAGATGGATCGAGACTTAGTGCTTTCAAGAGAGGAAGTGTCGTGTTGCTGAGGAATGTTGATGGAACCAGAATGTTCAGCATGCCAGTAAATCAGAGTTACATAAGGGTAGTGTGTTGAAGAAGCAACTTTTACTAGAAACAATAACTGGAAAATATATTGGAAAAACTGGTATAAGTAGGTTGACATTTCCAGATGTTCAGAATTGGATTGAGACCAGAACTTTTTGGAAACTCTTCTTTGGCACAGGTAAACAGGATCGACCAAACTTTCTCTCTGGAAGAACCAGTAACTATAGAAACCTTTGGATCCAAAAAATAATGTGGATTGTTTGGAGTTGAGATTCCTGTCCTGTCGATCAACCATGAAAGAAAATCGTTCGGCAATCATCTTTACGTTCCCAAAATCTTTTTGGAGTGGGGTTTCCCACAATCTCAAATTTTCCTCCTGTTTCTTTTTCCACCATAACCTGATGTCTTTTTTTTATTGGCGTTGGGTTTTTCGTTCTCTTCCTTCACTCCTTCCCCCAGTTGTCGAGTGTTGGCAGAAACAACTTTGGCTTTGTCCAAAGAGTCTGGCAAGGGATATTGAATCCGACCCGCAGAAAAGTGGCGTCCGCAGCAGGCGGTGGTGGCAAAGTAGAAAGGAAATCCTCCAGGGGAAAAAATGAAAGAGAGAAACAAGACTACGAATAATGTCGTTTCGACTACTGTCTTTTACTGACATGGGAATCGATAGAAAAAAAGTCAATCGTACCATCTGGAATTGGAAGTATAAGATCGATCAGAAGATACTAGTATCTTGTGTTGTTCACACACAACATAATGTTTGTATGTAACAGTTTATACACTCTTAACCATTTATACCTTCTCTAGAGAGGGTAAATGGTTAAGAGTGTATATTCGGTCAAACCATCTGGGTCGAATTGCTTCTGTACCAACTTTTTGGCTTGTAAATATTAATATCCCCCAGGAAGTGGGCTTCTAGGCGTATAGACCCCAGGATATTAACTATCCTGCTGATGAAATTTCTGAGGGAGTCTCATTTCCTGTCTCCTCATTACATCGCATGCACAGAAACCACCGTTGGGCAGGAAAAAGTGAAATTGCTAGGGACAAGATGATGTTTTTTTTAAAAGTACAACACAAAAGGTTGATTTATTCCTAGCGATGCTTTTTTTGTTATAAACACACACAAAAAGCAGGAGGAACTTTGTCACTGTGGATTTTAGTTCCTTCCAGGTGGCCTGTCATGATTTAAACTCAGAAGAAAACTCAGAAGAAAAGTGGGGACGTGATAAGATTGTACACACCAGTATATCTTGCTTAAGTTCATTTTGGAGCCAAAATTACTTTTTTATTTCTTCTGTAAATAGGATTTGTAGTATATCAGCAACATACGTTTGGGAAATATTAATGTTTCCATTTACTTTGAGGGCAGTAACTCACTTCCAAGTACAAGATTTGCATCTGGAATCGAGTTCCTGGGGGTGCCATGGGTATTAGTAACGTTTTCTAGGTTGTAGAGTTCGTCCGCACGCTATGGATCGTTGGGTAAGCTTGAGGAAGGATAGGAATTTAATCAATAGGATTTCGGTTGCGAGTTGCGAGCTAGAGAAAGAACCAACTGAGCATTTTTGGTACCGATTTCGGAGGAGAAATTGTTCGCAAAACTCTGCAACCAATCCAATTACTGCTGGGCCCGCATCGTTAGAGGTCCTCTTACATAATTAATAATTCGGCTAACGAGAATGGCTCATCTTCCTGATGCGAAAAAGGAATTTGCAATTATTGTGATTAGAGAAGATGGTTGTTTTAATGCATGCAGGTAATTGGGCAGCGTGATTTAGGAGCATAAGCGCAAAATTGTTGTATGCATGGATGTCAATCTTTAGGAGGGCATGTCATACTGGGTGCTAACAGAGTTGGTGACATGAACACGACGTAATCAGGCATGATGACATATGCTCATTCAGTGGATGTACTATTGTGCCGGAATCCATTGAGTGCAGGTTTTGTCCTGCGTAAGCCCATGATACGGATTACTGAGGATTATTCTGTTGGGAAGAACTACGCTGTTTTGCTCTCTTCGCATCAAAAACATTGGGAAGAATCAGCTTTTATGGTAGCCATTCTGGTTGAGGAATGTTTCATTATCGATATTTCCATGAAGCACCGAAATTCAGGATGTGGGTTTCAACTTATGTAATCCCTTATGGTATTGAATTAGCAAGAAACTGACTTCACCAGTTCAAGTACCTGGCTGCATATATAGCACGAATCAATAGTAATGAAGTTTCTAACATCTAGCTCTAATTGCCTACAATTTTTGTCGCACATTTCATGCATCCGCAATCTTCAGAAACACTTTCGCCGCGTTTAGGGGGTCATAATTTGGCAGAATTGAACTCTTCCATCCTTTTTTATATCCAACGTGCACGATTATCCCAAATAACTTGATTTGCGGAAAGCAAATTACCAGGTCATCAATTTCCCAATAAGCGTAGTTGGAACGGGGCTGTCATGCCCCAAAGTTCTGCATTTGAATTCTAGTGGCCCATAAGAAAGGTGTCCCTGCAACACCATATGTTACTGTACTTACCGTCCTAAGCTCAGTTCAAAATCCCCAGTCTCCTTTGCTAAAAAGTCACAATTGAATAGCTTCTTTCACTTCTGCCACCTGGCTTATAAGTTTACGGCTGACCTCCATCACCTTACGGGCCTGCAGAAAGGCACAAAAGCAACGCTAACGCTCGAAGCGAGAGATTTGCGCTCACAAAATGGCCTCCTGTTTCCCCGCCTCGTAATTCCTACCATTTGCCAACTGGAGGCGGTAGTTTAGTGGCAACTCAGAAACAACAGGCGGCGCTTATGACCAACCCGGGGCGAGTCAATTAATTAGCTTATGGCAAGGCTATTGGCAATAGTTGGGGGGAAGGATATACGGTGGAAAAGTTGCAGGTTGGGAATGGGAAGTGACGGGTAAGGTCGGGACTAAGTTCTAGAGGGGGGTTTTGTTTGGTCCCTGGTGGAATTCCCGTTGGGATGCTGGGCCTTATCCTCTTGGCTGGGATGGATTTGCATAAAGATTACTACTCACCTCTTCTCTACTTCCTCTTCGATCTGAGCCTGGTTCCGACCAACACTTTGGGAAAAGGGGAGGGCTTTCCAACCTCCCAAAACCCCGTCTTATACGCCAGATTTAACTTGGTAGGAAGCAGCGGCTTTTGGACTCAATTTCGTGCCTCAACTTGGAGGACATTGTTCCCGGTGTGTAAGGAGAAGGTCTGGGTCTTTAATCCTGCGAACCGACTCAGGCTGGCGGTAGTCCCACAAACACTCCAGTTTAGCTACTTGCTAATCATAATAATTTAGTTCAACACCTTACATCCCTCAGGCTCCCTGTAAATTGTTTGTGCCCGCCGCTAATTCTAGACCCCGTGTCCCAACAATTAATTTTCTGATGTCCTAAAACTGCACAATCAATTTCTACAGTTGTTGACGTCTGCTGAAACTTGTGCCACCCCAAAATGTGATGAGTTTGCAAAGTGCGAGCTCTTTCACGGTCATTTACAGACCATTAAATCCAACTTGGCTAATTCGGGGGTTGCTTCTTGCAGTCTGCTAGTGGCCCGTTTCATACATAACTCCATATTCGCTGGTAATGAAACACCTGGGAATCACGTACGAAAATCGCATATTATTAGTAGAGCGCTTCATTACAAACCTTCCCCCATTTTTCGTGTGACCACCGGAGTTTGTAATCGTCCGAAGTTGCCGGATTACCCTCATCGCGGCCATTCCAACCTCCCACAAAATCTAATAACATTCAGGGCAATGTGACGCGTAACACGTTACACGGACGTTGATTTGGTGCTCTTTCGGCATATCCCCCTCTGCCATTGTAGGCTTACCGTGGTTTTCGGCTCTTTTCAAGTCCGAAAGCCTCGGTGGGATAAACTTTCCAGAGCGGTATCGCCCCTGTGTAGTGCTAGCGTCGGGCTCTAGCCGCATGAAACCTGATTTAAACCGACCCACCAAGAGCTTGTGGGGTGGATCTGGCACCAGACAAAGTTTAAGGAGGATAAGAATTGCAGGCGCCTACAAAACACCGCCATTTTGTATCCAATATGGGTTCTATACGACAATGTATTCCAAACAGGATCTCATTAACTGGAAGTTTTTCTTTAGTATGGTCGACCATACTAACTAACAAGGGAAGGCCACAGGGTGATAATGACGGATCTTGATGAAATTTAACATGCTAATACAGGACAATATATGATACCCAAAAATGAAATATTTCATACGGACGTCCATATTTGCAAAAGTTATGACGTTTTAAAGTTTCAAAAAAAACCATATTCATGGGATTACATTAGCGACCACATATAAGACCACATTGAAGTGTGAAATCAGTTTCTACACTTTGTCTCATCGGAAAAAAGTCCTACATAACGGCTCTATCTATTGCGGTTTAGGCCTTGATACCTGTCCACAGACGGACGGACGGACAGAGCCGTTCTGTAGGACTTCTTTCCGATGAGAAAAAATGTAGAAACTGATTACACACTTCAATGTCATTATATCTGGTCGCTAATGTAATCCCATTATGAATGAAAATGTATTATTTTTGGAACTTTAAGACGTCATAACTTTTGCAAATATGGGCCTCCGCACGAAATATTTCATTTTTGGGTATCATATATTGTCCTGTATTAGCATGTTAAATATCATCCAGATCCGTCATTATCACCCCGTGACCTTCCCTTAGTATACTTAGTATACCTTAGTATGGTCGACCATACCAGGGCTGTTAGTCATTTTGTACCTGGCCAAATTGCATTTTTTATAGCGCAGATTCCTAATATTGAAGCGCTTCCTTTTTAAGTCGATGGAGCGGACATTTCCCGTTTTCTTTCTTATCTCATCCGGCATTTTCCATGGTTGGTTTGGTCGGTGCAAAAATGTGTGGCATAACCCGTTACGAGCCCACACCACAAGTGCAGATTGGGTTTGGAAAATGAAAACTGATTTGCATCTGCATGGTGGGTGGTGGCTCTTCTTGAAGACTTCCTACATTATTATGGTAAATAGGAGGGTATAAAAAGTATGGGGGCCAATATTTCATATAACGACATATAATGAGTTCTATTAGGTCTATTATCGTAGTTGGCTAATGCTAATTTCTTGGAGATGGGGATTTATAAGAGCTTGTGTATACTAAGGAAATGGCTAATGCATTCTGATTAAGGCAACTTGCTCGTAAAATCCATTTAGGGATCCTATATTCTGCCAGGAAACTGCAAAGTTTCGGGTGCAAAAAAAAAAAAAAAACGGGTTGAATTTTTCACACGTTATGTTCTCATGGTTGTACAGACTAGGTCGAAATACATTGCGTCGAGAACAGGAAAAACCAATCGTTCTCATCACGTCTGGAGATGAACTTCTTTATTAAAAAAAAATCTCATTAACTGCCCCGTTAGAAAACGGAAAGTTGCAGACTCTCATTTTCTACTGGCGAATTTATCGGATTGCATTTTTTTTCTCTTGCAAGGAATGGTTGATTGCGAGAAATGGTAGTCTAAGACATCACTTTACATTGTTGCAGGACTTCGTCACGGCACCTGACACTTCCATTCATCTTCCTGCTCATCTTCGGCTCATCACAATCCAGGCCTGAAACATCTCTCCGCAAGCTTTCAGCCGTCATAAGTAAGTCACGAGTAATTTTTTAAACGTTTTTTTTGTAGTTGGTAGATTAAAATATTAAATGTCGAGACATACCTTGACGAAAATAGCGTGGGAATGGTCCACAACTCCACAAGAAGCTGGCGCACTCGCAGTACTTATTCATTTATTAAATATGTAAATAACATCACTAAGTTAATTGTAAATTAATACAATATTTTAACCAACGTTGTTATTTTTACAATATTAAAATAATACATAAAATTTACAGATGTCCTGGTTGAACTTCATATTGTGGAGCGAAACTCTACTGTGAACACCTGTAAGACCCCTGACCCTAGGGCCATCCAACAGGTCGAGGCTGTGAACTGGGCAGCACAAATCATAGATGCTCAAGCTCGGCCTGACGAAGTGACCATAGGTAAGAGCTTTTTACCTGGCCACCGCTCCATTTGCTGTGGAGATACTAGTGGATGTATAATGCAGTAGGATTCGCGGTTCTGTAAATATACTGCAGGCTCGCAGCACAGCGGTCCACACTGCGGGTAACTGAACCGAATCTAATGTACACAGCCCCAAGAATTCATTTACAAAATGGCTGAGCCAGCCTTTGTGCTGGATATTATTATTGCTACACTCCATTTGGGAGTCCGGGGCAAGTTTGTCGCATGAGTCAGCTTGTAATAGGGTTTTCGAGTAGAGCAGGTGTGAGTTTGCGTAGGTGGATTAACGTGGGATGGTGTATCCCCCCGTTTTTCTTGTTTTCAATATGCTGCAAATTTACAGGAGTGAAGGTCCACGACCTTTGTTCTGAATCAGTGTCCGAAGCCCTGAGGGAAGATTCGGAGGATGGGTACGTGTCGGATGATGACAGGCCTTTATTAGGCTTTCTGGGGCTTGGAGATTCGCCGTTATTGGCTGAAGCGGCTCATGCACTCAGGGGGACATCGTCTCCCTTTGTGGTCACTTCCCCGAGGCTGGCCACGTCTCTGACCGCTGATGACCATGTGTTTACAACCGCACCGGACCCTGCAACTCACGCGCAGGTTGGTACCACATTATGACTGTTGTGTCCATTAGTGACAATGTCCTCTCTAGGCTGTGGTGGCTGTCCTGCATCAGATGGGGGTGACCTCAGTGGCGCTAGTGGCATCCTCACCCCACGCTGTCCGGAGTTTCGCCCGAGGTGCCCACACCAAAGGCATCCAGGTGGCCCATGTCCTCCAGGGCGAACCCGGAGCCAGATCCTTGGGCTCGGCTCTTCACGATTTCCTCCAGGGCGAAGGGGTAAGTATTCTCACACCTGACTCTGAATCTTAATAGTGCCCTCTGACCCTCCCTGTACGTGTTGCATAGGCGGACTGCCCTGTCATCGCGCTGATCCTGGATCCGGGCGAAGTGAAGCACCTGGTGTCCTCCCTGCCTTCCAAGCTTCCTGGCACTCGAACATGGGTATTGGCCTCTACCGCCTTGGAGAGAGAAGTGCTCAACGCCTGGAGAACCAGTCTGGAAGGATCCTCTGTCTTTCTCGAGCCCCACATGCCAGAGCTCAAGCAGTTCAGGAAGGAATTTCTGGACCGATTACAGGTAAGGCGTCGTGCCTGCGACTAATGGAAACTCTGCACGACCACAGACAGGTGCAAAAAAAAAACATGCTAAGAATTGTGTGTAATTAAATTACACCGGTTATTGAGGTTACAACCGGCTTGGTATTAAAATATGAAATGGACGCGTACAGTATGTAGTGTAAACAGTCCTGCCGTACTTGAGGGGGCAAAGATCGTTCTTGAAACTTTTTCCATAAATTTCCAGGTTATTACACAGCCTCCTTGAATAAAGGAAGCCTTTGTCACCCATTCGAGGGAGCCTCTAATTAGAGCTGCATTATTAAGTGAGATCAAAGGAAGTCCTTAACTGGTCCTAATCACACGAATTGTGCAGGAGGGTTCTGTTTTCTGTGCCGCAAGGTTCATTATATGGTATTGACACAAACAGAATCAGTCAGCGGGCCGGTACAGATAAGTGGTCTCTCTTGTCTTTTGTAGGAGGCCAGAGGAGGTGAAGCCAAGTCAGCCCTTTCTCCGTTGCTGTCGGAACTGTTTCACTGTACTTGGCGGTCAGGGGTCAACGACTCTGATTGTGGAAGATTACGACAGGCTGAGCTGGTGTCCAAGTTCCCAGCGGATTTGGAGGCAAGTATCCAAACACCCCCAAGGTGACGTCTGGCGAAACATTTTTCGTACCTGATATTCACAGCCCAAAGTTGTAAATCGATGTAGAGTCGCCCCTATATAAAAGGTACCTGTATCGACCAGGATGTGTCATGTTGTTTTCCTTTTTCGCAGGCTGGCTTTGTGGTAAAGGCTGTGTCGGCATATTCGGCAGCGCTTCGATTGGTGCAGCTAGCGAAATGTGGAGGTGTCAGCAAGAAAGACATGGACAGCGACTGTTGGAAGGATCTGCAGAAAAATCTTCAAGGGGCCGTATTGCAAGAGTTGCAAAGGTTCAGTCTTCCAGCCAGCACTACTGGGATTCCTCCGACAAATGTGAGTGAAGGATGGTCAAAAAATTGCGCAGATTGCACATTTTTTTGTGGACATCAGCAGTTGACATTTTCTTTAATGCAGACTACGCCTACGGATACGGATGAAGACGGTCCTCTGGAGCTGGAAGGCACCACGGTTCGGGTGGCTCATGATGGCGAGCTGGTCTTCAACAAGTTCGTGATTTACGATGTCACCGAAGGTCGCAACCTGACCATGCTTGGATGGTACTCGGAAAGCCAAGGGCTCTTTCTGGACACCATGCTGACCGGACCTTCATCCACGCTGTCCTCCGCGGCTTCGCCTCCCAGCTTGACCTCCGACTCTCTGACCCGCGGCGATTCATTAGGGTCATCATCATCTCATCCCAAGGTTCCACCGGACGTGGCCGCACGCAGACTGACCCCTAACGGCGCTTGGGCCATGGCTTTCGTAGCCGTGGGGGCCGTCGGAGTATTTGCAGCCATGTACATGCTGGTGTACGTCCTGCTGAGGATGTGCGACGGTACACTCCAGGGCAATCAGTCACTGGGGGTCCTGCTGCTATTGGCCGTGGCTACTCTGTACGGATGCGTGGGTTTCTACGTTGTACCCGGAGGTGGTAACGAGGTGGTATGCGCCATGCGGATGTTTGTACCCAACGCAGCGGTGGCTGTGTGTCTAGGGGTCCTTCTGGTCAAGGCGATGCAGTTGAGGTCACTGGTGCTGCTGGGGTTGGGCGGCCGCGTGTCGTATGCCAACCAGTACATCACGTTGTTCTTTGTGGTGCTGGTCCAAGTAGGTCTGGATCTGCAATGGTTCCTAGGCCATACCAGGACCGACGGAGCATCCAGCTGCGAACCACTTCCACGGTTGTCCTTCCTGCTTCTGCACTCATATCTTGCCCTCTTGGCCTTTGGAGCCTTCTTGTACGGGCTAAGCGTCCTACAGATACGACGTAACTACAACGAGGCCCGGTGGCTGACCCTGACTGCCGGGCTGACCCTCCCGGTCTTCCTGGGCTGGGGGCTGACCCAAGGTTTAGCCCCCAGCTCGTGGGCCGACCCAGCCGCCTGCTTGGCCATGGTGGGCCTGGCCACTGTCCTGATGGCCGGTATATTCGTGCCCAAGATGACCACAATCGCCAGGCACAACGCCAGGCTGAAGAGGAAGAGGCTCAAGATGGCCCCACCACCTCAGGTGCCCCACACCAACTCAATCTCCACGATATTTACCAACCTCAGCGACGGGGTCATCCCCATGAGTCTGCCGGTATTGGCCCTCAAGCCGGCCAGCGGGCCATCGTCATCAACTGGTCCCAAACCCACCTCATATGGGTACGCCGTGACCTCCAGACCCGTGGTGACCCCTGCCCAGCAGGTGGCCAGGAAACCCTCGGCTAAGTTCATCGCTACCAGGCCCATCGTCCTGCCTGAACCATTCGGCAGAGACCATCGGCATCATTGAACCAATCAGCAAAACAACATACATAGTCAAAGATTTTGCGTGAATGTGCTTTTTTTTGTTTTAGACTGCGTGACAAATCCCCAGTGATGTTCAAATATGAGAAACAAAGGGGGCCAACCGATGAGATGGTCATGTTTTGAAACAGTAGATATATACAGATAAGAAGCTACCTCTAACCCCGTAAGTTCTATTTTGCTACGTCACACGTGCGATAAGTCAACGCAAATGTGACGAACAAAATCGTACGAATCAAAAAAATAAAGTACCTTTGTGTTTTTTGCAATATTATTGAAACTTGATGGTACCGGTACATGTAAGGGTCACTAAGGTTCCCCCCTGAAAGTTGCATGCACGTCATGTCGTGGTCATGTAATTTGTCTGGATTATCCGTCGGATTGCTGTGATCACGTGCCATAGGAACTAAAATTACAACACCTCCCCATCACATATAGACCATTCTGGGAAAACGTTTCGTGACGAGGAGATTAGAGCTACAAAATGTTTATTACAGTGAGTGCATGTAATAATGTTCACCCTGTATGATACTGCTCTGAATTTTCGTGTGTATGCGGATATTTTTTTTCAAAACTGAAATCTCAGTCGGTCATTTCTCTTTCACAAATATCTATCCCCTGTTTACTATTTGAAAATAATGTTTTGCCACCAGAGGGCTCACGCTTCAGAATGTAGACTTCAGAATGTAGAACCCCCCCCGTGTTGTTTTTAGTTAGTTACGTGTTTCTGTGTCATCATAAAGAAAATATCAAGAGCCGACTGTAGTTGGCCACCGCACAAAACAATCATCGGTTTTTCTTTACAAGAAAAACCAAAAAATATGTTGTGTTAATTTGGAAAAAATTTAGCACCTGTAGATTATACCCCCCCAATTTTTAAAAATTCCGAGCGCTTATTTATTTTGTACATCTCTCTACGGAATATCACGCACTGTATGAAAAACGGAAATAAATTTCCTCTTCACAGGTTATTAATTTTTATTTGCCATATTTACATATAGTTGACACCTATACGAGTATATCCATTGTGAACACGTCTCACTTGACACGGGTACCCTAGGCTCTATCAGCATCGATCTGGTCTCAAAGACAATGCAGATATTTGCCAAGAGGTTGTAGCTTGAGGAACTCCAAAGCCTTGTTTGGCCAAGCAGAATGTTCTCCCCTGAAATTGTTTCCGCTCGGAATGTTACCTTCAAAAGTTTTCAGTTTGGTTGGTAAACTTCTCTGTCTGTCACTCCTGTCTTAAGAAGCACATATTACATGGTGCAGTAACACAATTTTTTTTTTATCAAGCTGGGTCGTCGACCGCTTGCAGTTTCTTGTAACCGAAAAGAGCCGCCTTAAAATTGGCATAAGTCCCTCGGGATATCTACTGGTTCCAGAATGCACTTTGCATTCATGTCTTCGCGTCTGGGCCATTCCTCAGAATCTTTGCCTTTATACACTGTTATATCTGTCTGCCTGGTCTGACCTCTGGGGCAATTTATCTTGGGGTTCGAATCCCGGTGCTGGCCTTTCATACTTAGCGGCGAATAAGCCAAAATCCTTGCATTTGTATGAACCAACCGAATAAGTGCTTAAAATCGATAAGTTCAAACACAAGAATGGTGAATGCCAACAATGCGCCCAACAGAAGGACATGAAAAGGAGCAGTCACATTACGTAACTGCAGTACTCTAGGTCCTTTTTCGAACCAGACTGCACCTGACTTACTCATGATTTTGTGTGACATGACTCCAACAACTTTTTGAATTTCCACGTCGTAAAAGTGGTCCTGCAATCCGCTCTGCAGAAATATGCTGACTCCACGGTTGATCGACTCGTATGTGACAGCGTAAGGGAAGGTTGCGACAGTTAGCATGATCTGGGGAAGGTCGGTGACCGCGACGTGAAGTTTCTCTCTCATCAGGTACTTCTCGGTTTGAAATGCCCAATGGGCTTGTTGAAAGAAACATGCGTATTTTTCTTGCATGGCGACTGCTATGCAGTTCTTGACGTAGTAGGGGTAAGGAACTTCTATTGGGGCCAGCTGTACTTTTGCAACAATCGCCAAATGCACAGGGTTTTGCGTATTGTTAGCAATCGTCTGAAAGTAATAATCGTCGGCAGCTCCCCATTCGTATCCCATGTCCAGTAGATCTTGCAGGGAGTCCACGGTTGTTCCACGGTTGTCCATCAGCAACTGCACAATTTTGGAACTGTACAGAGTGCTGAAGACCAGACAGAAGAATAGGTACATGCAGAAGAGCCAGGTCATAGCAGGGGTAAAGTTCATTCTGATTCCCTGACCAAGAACCGGAGGCAAAATTTGGTTTGAAAATACATCGATCCAAGTTAATTCCCCTGACAGATAGATAATTGTGGTCACAAAAATTACTGAAGAGAAGAGCATTAGCCATAACGACCAGGTGAAAGGTACGACAATCAACTCCCAGTACTTTTGACGATCGACGACTTTGGTGACCATCAGCATGCTCTCAATACGGTAAGGTTGCGTGGTGTATACATGGTAATCTGGGCTCATAAGCTCAGTTTGACAAAATGAGTAAGTCATTGGCTCTAGACCAAATTCACTCATTGCCGTTCTGTAATTCAGATATTGTTGCAAATACGTATTTAGTCCAGGATATATGTGGCAAACTGGAATCACTCTTCCGTGCCAATTCTTTGTGGTGTCAATATATAGATCTCCATCGAAGGACGACAAAGTCCTCTCGTAGAAGGCATATTCGCCAAAATAGCAGAAATAGCAAGGTGACCACAATTTGAAGGTCAACTGGCCGTCTTCCACCCTTATTTTTTCAATTCCTAGTCTGTGCTTAAATAGCACGTTTTCTAATGCTATTACATCACTCACAGGCCCATCTGTAATATGGTACAACAGATAGTCACGATAAAACCTCCAAAGCCTTATTCTGAGCATCTCATGTCGTAGATAGTGAGTTGCGTTCATTTTGGAATGCATCAGGACAAGGAAACAATGGCCTGATTTTTGGATGACAAACTCGAAATCAAATAAATGTTTGTCCTTTTTTTCTTCTGGAACATAGAGTGTGACTGCTGGCCTATCGACCTTTGCTATCAGTTTCTCCAAGGCGCCGGACAATGGTTCATCGTGAAGAATGGCGAGGGAGCAGTCCATTAGGAGGCGGTTCTCCTTCATCATCCGGAACACTGCTTCTGCCAACAGTTCATTTTCTGCTTCAGTAGTTGCCATACCAAGGGTCATGTTGACGCCCAGAATAATGATTATTAATGCGCTATTCATTTTTCACTGATGTTATAAGTCACTGGTGGCTGGAAGGAGGTCAGCCATATCAAAAGATGACATACATACTGGCGTAATTAATAATGTCATTTTGCACCATTTAATATATTATGTTGCTATTAGGCACTTACCTATGTTCTGCACCAGGTACGATGCAGTACTGTCTACATCAGCGACACTTACAAAACTATCAATCAATAGCTAAATCACCTTGTTGTACAACATCGCAATAAGCCAAAACATCATAAATATTTCTAGAGCTGTTTACGCCTCAGGAAAAATATTGTGCACTTTTCACCTAGTAATCATAATAAGGAAAGTGCTTCATCTATTATGTACACTTGTACCTCACAACACCAGGCGCCCACGACAATTTCTGAGACGCGATATCCGCGGCTCAACTTCCAGTTAGCGAATGTATCAATGATGAGCAAAAAAATAAGCTTTGATATTTAGCAGCAGTGAATTCCTAAAGCATTACATAACTGAAATTGGAAACTGTAGCTATTTTATTCCATTTCAAATTGGGCGAGTGGGAGAGTCTCTTAAGGAACAATATGTTATCCGGGAGAGTCAAGATAGCACCCTCTGTACAGTCAGCTGGAGTTGGCAAAAGAGGCAGGCTCTAGCTGAGCTGCTCAAGTTGAGCGGCCATAAATCAGGGTCCAATCGGATGGGAGCCATAAGTCAGTTGGCCCCGAGGCCTCTTCTCCACCAATCTCTAGGCCAGTCTGCCCACTTCGACCCCCTCTAGAGGGATTTATCTCCTTGGCTCATCCTAACACGTTCCATTTTCTCAAACAACATCGATTATGAAATCGCAAAAATCTGACAAAAATCTGGCCAAAATAAAATTTAACAAAAAGTCTGGTGACACATAATAAAAGTCTAGTCAAAACAATAGTAAATGCAGACAGCAATTTAGTAGCTGCTAATGGCGCCTTATCAATGATGAATAGCAGCGACACTTGATATTATTTTGTAACACTACCAGGAACAAAGCTGAGGTTATTGTTTCGGATTGACGCCGAGTGTAAACAGCACGCACCCTATTCAGGTCAGCAATAACCCCAAGGTGTCACTATGACCATTTTTGCACACAAAAAAATTTGGGGAGGCGTAAGCTGTCGTGTCTAATTGGATGGACACTGATCAAATTAAGAATTTTTTTGGGGGTAAGCAAATGATGAGGGCCACGTTGGCACTTGGGTCACGTCCAACCTGATTAGCCTGCAATTCCGCAGTGCGCGTCTGCTGCACTAGGGGCCCTGCAAAAGCCAGGCAAAGATCTATGCATATCGCATTTCTTCCTCATCACTTGCATCCTATATCAACCGGAGATATCTCCACCCCCTAGAACCAACCTGAAATCCACACTAGGGAAAAAAAATAACTGGTGGTTTCAGTTGAGGGACATTTCCGACTACATCCATCTTCTGGGACGTTTGGGTTCGTTAGAGGTATGCCTGCAGGTGTCTTTCTTCGAATTTTGACATATGGAAATGTAATGGATCGTATTTCTGGCACAAATATTTTTATTGATATGCAAAATAGCAAAAATTACATTCGTGTGTCTAAAACATTGCGTTATATTAATACATGTAGTTCAGAGTTCATGGAAAAACCGCAACCGCACAAATACTATATGCAGGCGCATGGTTTGTGAATCATCACATACCCAACTTCCGACTCACAAGACATCACCGACCGGTACTGTGAATTGTAGTATCAGTTTCCCTTAAAGAATGCGGTGAACTAACACAACACTACAATCGTAGGTCAGATAAGTTTATTTTGGAATCATTTGCATGTGAACAAGGCACTTTCCTTTATACAGGGTACACGCATTATATAAATACAAATGCAATTTGTAAAAAAAAATGGAATGTCATGTATGGGACGTGTAGCCACGCCAGAGTATTATTACCAGAGAGGCACAGTGTCAAAAACCGTAACAAATGGGCAAAGTTTTCATAGTATTGGATAGGAACTAGCCCCCTCTAAAAGTCTGACAATGATGCTACACTCAGCCCGTTTAATTACCATCTGCCTTCCCAATTCCCATCTCGGCTGGTAATTAATGGCAGGCTTCTCCTTACCTCCAAGAATTAGATTAGGATTCTTATTTAAAGTCACGCCATTAAAATATAAGGACGGAGGTTCAGAACAGAATCAATATTACCTGACTGCATTGTCACAGAGAGGAGAGGAAACTAGTCTTCATTTTACAACCTCTCCGGAAAATCAATCAGAACACCGTAAAACCCAGCGTCAAAAGTTAATTGCCAAAGGTCGAATCCGGAATATGGAAATAGTACGTAGTCTACACCCAGGCAGCACACGCCAGTTCTTAATGCATCTAGGCGCCAATTACATGGTAACTTCGCTGCCTAACGAGGCTCATGATCCTTTCTATGCCAATCAAGCGATGATCGTGGCCAGACGTCCATGCCAGGGCCCTTTGAAGGCATCACTCGTAACTACCCAACCGGCTTGTTGCCTTTGTTCCGGTGCATGGGATCCACTTTCAAATGCGCCAATACAGCACGAACGGACTATGAACATGAAGCAAAGCGTTAACAACAAACACCACTAAAATACTCATCAGATCTGGTTTCCAGCCAGGGGGCGACTCCAGTACAGGAGATCGCTAGTTAACCTAATATAAACTGCTAGTTATCTTTGGCAACAGCTGCATGAACAAGCTTAACTACAATATCAATGGCTATATTAAAATAAGCGAAAATAGTATACGAAAAATTATGTACAAACGATTGATTTTCCGGAGATAATTGCAATAAACTATGGCAGAACCAGGCTCAGGAATGAGGCACGTGGTATGGTGTTCTGCTCAATTTCAGAGCTCATTAGAGTTGATCACCCACACTCTCAGCACATTGTAAGCAGAAGCAGTTTACATGGCCATGGCTTGGGTAAGGGGATACCCAAAATGGGTGTCCTGACTGAGCAAGTTTCACCGATGTTATTCTATCTTCCTGCCGTCTGGTCGCAGTAACTGTCTAATCTCGCTTCATCCTCATTCACTAAATATATGTCATTGGATATGGCGTGAGTATTGATAGTCAGATATAATAAAAATGGCACGATTGGCGTATATAATACATTATAAAATTGCTTCATGGTGCGGGGGGAATGGTCGGTTGCATGGGTGGCGGCACCTGGTGATGGCGTGCCCGAAGCCCGGATGGTCCGGTGTATCTGCCTCTTCTGGGTGGCGGAGACACACCCATCCCGACGTCCAGGTAGTTGAGCCAGTGTCTCTGGTGAACCTTCTGATGTTTGGACAGGTGGTCGGATCGGGAGAATCTCTTGTCGCACTCCTTGCACTGGTACGGCTTGACCCCCGAGTGCGACCGTCGATGTCTGGCCAGCTCGTCCGACCGCGAGAACTTCCACCCGCATCCGACCCAGTTGCAAGCGAAGGGCTTCTCCCCGGTGTGTCTCCTCAGGTGGGCCTTCAGGTGAGAGGACTTGGCATACACCTTGGTGCAACCGTTGAACGTGCACTGGAATGTCCGTTCTTCGTCCTTATGCACAGTCTTGGTGTTGCCTGACGACCTGCTGGTCCGTCTGTTGCTCGGAGGCGGTTCGACTGTCGGGACTTCGTTCCAAGGGGGCTCCGGCATGGCATGGACCATCCTCAGGTCCAGGTGGTACATCGGCCCTCTTCCGTCGTCCACCTTGTTGGTGTAATCGTGCATGGCCAGTGCGTTGTGGCTCGTAGCTCTGGTGTCCTCAACCGGCTTGAAGTCCATTCCCAGTATCTGGTCGCAGTCTGGTGCCCACACCGATGGGTCGTACCCACCAGGGGCAGCAGGGGCAGTCATCTCTCCTGATTCCATGTCCAGCAGACTGAATGTGTTGGGACATGTTGACACCTCTGGTAGTTCAGGGTCGTACCTAAGATAGTGGGCACTTTCATGTAGAAACTCGACACAGGAGGAGTTGCAGAAGGCGGTGGCTTCAGGTAGAGTCGGTTTGTCGTTTTCTTCGGCTGGACTTGGGTTTCGAGACAAGAGTTCATCTAGGTACAGGTCGGTGTTAAGCTTATCCATATCATCGAAGTACGTGGGGGTCACTGCAACGAACAAGATAGTCAGCCATATATCCGACACTATATGATAAGTTGGTTATCTGGATTGATGCTAATTATCTACTTGGTTAGTATGGGTACCTTACTATAAAGACCCAACCTAAGAGGTCCTGAAGACATACTATAGCCTACTAGAGAAAGTCGAAGTAACTGCGTATTACGAGAGTGGGCTGTAATAAACAGGAAGGAACCGCACTCATATCTAGTAGTCTAGACTAAGATGTCCATGAAGCTATTCCGGACACCTTTAAAGTACCGGCACCAAAAAATTTCGGACATTCTCATGTGTCAACAATTAATATCTGTCGCGTGCACTACTAAACTGCTGATAACACTGAGATGACTCACCTGGGCTTGTCGAAACACTGGAAGAATCGCTGATGGAATTAGGGCTGACTGACCACTCTGAACTGTCATCGTAGAAGAAGTCCTCAGGTGGAAAGGTAGAGGGCTCCAAGTCTTCCCCTCCGAACATGGGCAAGAAGAGCTCCTCCATTGTCATCTGCATGGTGGACGTCATCCTTTGATCTACTGCCGCTCCTTCATGATCCGCTGTAGGCTATCACTTATTCTTGTTTGTTTCCTGCAAACCAAGATATATTCAGTAAGCCCCATTTGACAAAGATAGAATCACCTTCCGGACACAGACTTGCATAAGTTGGTTAAAAGGATGTTTTCCCGACTGATATGCGGTTTTACAATGTTCCTCAAGGTTGTGGTGGCCAGTACAGGAGTACCTATTGACAATTGTGTGTCATACTATTGTTGCAGTGTGGTTAAAAATTTTGTCTGCTAGCATTCCAATACTCCTCTGATTTGCGTCAAGTGCGACTTGCGTGTGACCATGGGCTCGTGCGTGTGACCCTCGGCCGCCAACAGAGGAAGTTTAGAATGAGGGGTATTGTCGGAGACCGGTTCCGGACGTGTTTATCCGTTCTATTTCCCTCCAGATATCAACAAGTCATAATTGAAAACTGCCGCAAATGAGGTAGAGTCATCGACAAAACTTATCCGATCCCGAAGGCCGCGGCCACGTGGCCCTCACTGATACCCTCAAAAAAAATTCAGACTTTTTTTAATTAGGGTGTATTAAAAGGGCTATATCACAAAATGACATAAGTGTCCAATTAGTATATATCCGCAATTGCTACTTACTCATTGTTGACAACAACAAATCCATTTCGGGTGTGCTTCAACACGTTCCGAAGTCCAACAAGTGGTCGAGTGTCTGGCGCGTGCTGCTCGTGCGTCCACTATAAGCACAGTTGATAAGTACGCTCTCATATAACTTCCCCAGCACCCTCCTACCCCCATCCACCACCCCAGCACCACTACGTGACGTTGCTTTTCAGTCTCACTTCAACATCCAATTAGTGCGCAGAACCACATGGCTCAAAGGCCAAAGAAGGGTCTTGACTGATTCCTCAACATTGTTTATGACCAACAACCCTGGGTTCAAATGTACAAAAAAAAATATTTTAACTCGCCAACAATGTATGACTACAATATGGTCAATAATGGTGCAGTTGCAAATTCTTAAGAGTCAACAGATTGGATATCTGAAGAAGTACTTCAAGTTGATAATGAGGCACGTGCCTTAAACTCTTAAAACAATATTATCTTAAGATTTCGTACCTCCTTATCATTCTCCTTGGAAGCTCTCCCGTAATAGCCTTTGTCCCGACCATGGTCAAGGTAAATTGTCGGACAGATAACCACTGATGTAACTATAAGTTATTCATATTATATATAAATGGAACGTTTGTCGGTATGTCCAATTCCCCTTTACCGCGCAGGGGTGATTGAAGAAACTTCATACTTGATTACGACATTTAATATAAGATAAGTACGAGGAAGTACTTGTGATCTTTATTCATAGGAAACCAACCCGGAATATTTTCTCCTGTGGTATAGGACATGGAACACCACAGAAAATGCGGGGAAATTGGGACTGGATTCGAACTCAGGACTTCCTGAACCAGCCAAAGTCTATTAGTAATGACGCAAACGGAACATTCTAGAGATTACAAATTGGCATCGTTTTATTTCAAGTAATTGTGCTATTTACATTGTCAACATGAGCCACACGACTTTGTGTACATTGGAAATAACCTCTGCAAATCAACAGATCCGCCTACTTCTTTACCTGCACAAACAATATTAAAAAAATAAATAAAAGGTCGTGAACTTGAGGGAATTCCAACACCAACGTTATCTCGTAACTTCTCGACATATTTCAGCATGAGTTAACCCCCGATGCTATGAACTGCGGTATATGGATAACAATGCGGTCGATATTTCGGGATATGATAAAAATGTCACATGCTAATTGACTCAGGCCGGGGTTTGTAGGTTCTGGAAATTATCTATACAGGTGGTTTGCAAAATATGTCCTTAAACTCAGTGGTCAATATCCGATTAAGTGATGAGGCAAAGGTCGGGGGCACTTCATTGTGCAATAATGAGTCCGAGTGCTGATAATAATCGTTATGGATTAATAGGCAATAATTGTACTTCAGATTTTATTAAATTAATTAGTAAAATAACAATTAATGTTTAATACATTAATTTTTGTCGAAATCTATTTACACT
>KZ538570.1:0-40811 GCA_000934665.2 Catajapyx aquilonaris
GGTAAGTGGGTAGGCCCGGGCGGGAACGCGTAGCGCCGAAGGCGCGCCAATTGGGGCGCAGCCCCAAGGGGGGGTGTGGGGGGGCGGAGCCCCCCCACCTCGCAAAGCGAGTCCTGTATATATATGCATCTCTGCTCGGCTAGGTGCATGGGTCCGGGGCTGGAGAATTAAAATTATTATTGCGACCGTTATTAACTCTAGTCCTATAATAATCTGCAATGCCAGTCCAGACAGGTCCTTATCCCAGCCAAAAATGGACGCGTTCTATGTATATAAAAAAGTTTGTTACAAACCCATTCCTTGTCAACGCGTCGCTTAAGAATTTTCTGACATCCCTGCTGATATATCCGTCCAAAGACACTCCATTTTTTATACAGCTCCAGCTTCTTATAGAGCACTTTTTAAGGGGGGGCGAAGGGTGATGGGTCGTGGTGGCGACACGGACAGCCTCAGTCAACGGATGCCACCGACGCCAAAAGACGCTCCTGGCGTCGGTCCAGGCCCCCGAAAATTCAGGAGAGGCCCCCAAGATGCCCTCGGGAGGAAAAGACAGGGGGGGCTGGAAAAGAGAGTGACAGCCGCCGTCTGTCGCCCTCGCCGCCTGACAAATGCGATTTGGGTTCGCCCCGGGGCCAACCCAAAAAGAGAGAGAGAAAAAAACTGGGGCAGCTTTTTGAGGTCTGCGGGGAAAGAAGAGCTGTCGCCTCCGAGAGCCAGTCCCTCACTGGAAAACCGCTGGCATCTCTCCAGCAAAACCCCGACGCTTGTTTTTCCATAAAAGCTGCAGGATGTTGTCCTCTTCCGCATCGCCTCTTGGGATAATACACAACTAAAAAATAAATAAATAAATTTTTAGGGAGAGAAGGCCAGTGTGTATGTGCATGCTTTTTGTATGATCGCCCTGGGCCTGCACCGTTTAAAATAAATGTTTTTCTACATACAAAATACACAAGGGCACACAATAGGAGCAGGTTGGTTGTGTTTTTTTTGAACAGGATTTATTTTCATGAGAGTGAACCCCAAATTTGGCAAAACTGCCGCCCGGAATGTCCAGGTAGTACCACATATCTCACATAGATGGCGCATCCTCCCTCTCTGCACACTGCTGCCACCTATAGAGTTTTTTAAAATTAGGTAAACCGAGTGCGCAACACAGTTCGCGCAAATTGTTTCCAACACTACCCTTGAGGGATTAACAATATGGCCGATTTTGCGATGTTGCCAAGGCTATGGAACGAACTAGAGACCCCTGAGAAGTAACTGTGGCAATGTTGTTGTCGGAACCAAATGGACTTGCGCGAGTGTGGGTGCGTACTCGGTTGCACTCGTTTAAAAAAAAATGTCATCTATAGCTAAGAGAAAATGATGACTCACCCCGGACATACAGAGATCCAATAATTGTGCATGCTGTGATTGTTGAAATGCGGTGGACAATCATATCTTTTCAGCTGCCCACAAGGGGTCAAGAGGATTGAACCGTTTGTTTAGGACTAGGAGCCAGGGTAAATAAATTCAGGGGGTTACAACTCAATTTGAATATTATTTAATGGCAGGAATCTCTTGAAGACATTGAGCAGTCCCGTAGGGAGAAATTTCTCTCTCTCTCTCCCCTCCTTCCCCCTCTCCCTCCCTCCTCTTTCTCTCCCTCATTTGCATGCTAATCGCTCCAGTGATGGTGCTGTTGATGAGCCCGGAGCTGATTGGGCGGCCAGCTGCCACTCTCAAAGTGGAGTACAGTGGATGGAGGGGGTGGAGGGGTTGTAATTAGCCGGTAGAGAATTCCAAGAGAGAGAGAGAGAGAGGGCTCAGAGAGAGCCGGATCTACTCTTATACTCTCTGCATTTAGAAACGCACAGTTTTTATTCCGGGGGGGCTAGCGTCGCAATACTCAATAATTCATTCATAATAAGCAAATTATGCCGTCTAAAACAATCGAGCCTCCCGTATTAAATAACTCCCTCTTTAGAAGCAGTTGCTCATATCAGTTATTACAAAAGAGTTACAAATGCAGAGTAGCAGTTATTGCAAGATAGCAGTTATGGCAAAACAGCAGCTATAAGTACAGAGTAGCAGTTGTTTTTATATCAGTTATTCAAAAATAGCAGTTGCAAGTGCAGAGTAGCAGTTACTTATAGCAGTTGCTACGCGATGACAGTTACTTATAGCAGTTGCAACGAGATATCAGTTACAAATGCAAAGTAGCAGTTGCTCATATCAGTTACAAAATTACAAAATAGTTACAAATGCAGAGTAGCAGTTATGGCAAAACAGCAGCTATAAGTACAGAGTAGCAGTTGTTTATGTCAGTTATTCAAAAATAGCAGTTATGAGTTGATAGCAGTTACAAGTGCAGAGTAGCAGTTACTCATAGCAGTTGCTACGCGATGACAGTTACTCATAGCAGTTGCAACGAGATATCAGCTACAAATGCAAAGTAGCAGTTGCTCATATCAGTTATCACAAAATAGTTACAAAAGCAAAGTAGCAGTTGCTCATATCAGTTATTACAGAATAGTTACAAATGCAGAGTAGCAGTTATTGCAAGATAGCAGTTATGGCAAAACAGCAGCTATAAGTACAGAGTAGCAGTTGTTTATATCTGTTATTCAAAAAATAGCAGTTATGACTTGATAGCAGTTACAAGTGCAGAGTAGCAGTTATTTATAGCAGTTGCTACCCTATAGGAGTTACAAATGCAAAGTAGCAGTTGCTTATATCATTTGTTATACATAATAGCAGTTATGCAAAATAGAAGTTATTGCATGATAGCTGTTGCAGAGTTCAGAGTAGCAGCCCTGGCTTTATGCGCATGCGCGGATTCTTTTGAGAGTATTTTCTTGTAATCTGGAAGAGAGTAATTGTTATGGGGACAAACTTACGTGACGTAGGCTCTATAATTGCAAGTAGCCCAAATTCCTGGTAACGCAAGAGCCCAAGGAGTATTCTCTGGACCAGAGAAAAGTGCAAGTTAGCGCAGCAAGGGAGGATGGCCAATGTTTCTAGTGGCGGGGGGAGTTTTGGGGGGGNAAAGAAGGAGGGCATGGGGGTGGGTGGGTGGGAGGGAGGGATGGAAGAAGAGCATCCTCCCCATCACTTGAAGCCACAGCAGCAGCAGCATCCTCTTCTTTTTCTCCTCATCCCCTCCCCGGGGGTGGTGGTGGGGGGAGGGGAGGGAGGGAGAGAAGGAGAGGGCGTCGGGGGGCGTCCAGAGGGGGGGGGGAGGCACCGCAGGCGTCCGAATCAATCAATCGCCCCAAGAGGAGAGGCTCCGCTAATTGCCCTTCGATCTGCAGAGGCGGTGGCGTACCTCGACTGCAGCGCAGCACCCCCTCCACAACATCCCACTTTTCCTATAATATAAGTCACTCGGATGCCA
This sequence comes from Catajapyx aquilonaris, assembly GCA_000934665.2. Classification (NCBI taxonomy): domain Eukaryota; kingdom Metazoa; phylum Arthropoda; class Diplura; order Dicellurata; family Japygidae; genus Catajapyx; species Catajapyx aquilonaris. The sequence continues at coordinate 3,377 of KZ538570.1, forward strand.
ACTATATCCCAATTATCGGGACACCCTGTACTACTGATGGAAAACGGTGCTAAATTACATTACACCAGCTACGAGCATAACTATAGTACCAGTAACCAACAACTACCAGCTACGCAATAGCAGTTACCAATAGCTTTGTTGGTAACTATGTTAGTAACTTTCAATAACCATCGATGACTATGTTAATAGCTTCTGATAACTACGTTAATAACTTGATAATCCTGTTAATAACCATTGATAACCAGGCTGTAGGACCTTCAACAAGGTTGGGTCAGCCCTCACTATACTGCCTTAACAGCTATTGACAACCATGTTAATAGCCACGGTAATAACTGTTAATCGGTAATAATAACTATGTTGGTAGCACCTAACAGCTCTGGTAATATATGTAGCAATAGTAATAACTGTTAATTGATGATCTAGTTAACAGAAATCTGTTAATAACTGTTAATTATTGTTGGCAAACATACTATCACAGTAATAACTTGTTAATAGCTGTTAATAGCTATTAATAGCTCTCTTGATTAGTAATAGCCATTGTAACAACTATGTTAGTATCAGTTAATAGCTATTAATAGCTCTCTTGATTAGTAATAGCCATTGTAATAACTATGTTAGTATCAGTTATAATAGCTCTGTAAATAGCTGTTAGTAACAGTGGTAATAACTGAATAGCTGTAACTGTTAATTTTATCGTAAACTGTTAATGTCATACACAGTGCATTGATATTAAAAGCAACCTTTAATATCTATGACACAGTACTGAAGCAGCAGGGTATTTATAATTATGTTAAACTTACGTATCGATGGAATTGACATCTAATTGTGATTTGAGCACTGTTGGCTACTGCTAATTATTTAGCTAGTGATGCGAATTAAAGCAGACGGATGTGTTTTCTCCCATGGCTACACCCTGCGTATGGTTTATTACAGAGGGTTCCGCCCCGGTTTGCTTTTTGTTAGGGAATCACAGTCGTGATCGGGACCAATTTCGAGATCACGAAGCTCATCACACGTTAGTTGGCGTCAAATTTGGAGGGGGTGATGAAGGTCCTTCCCATGTATACTCTTTTTCATCCCCTCCTTCCCCTGTATATATATTTTGAAGTGGAGGGGTCAGCCTGGTAGGGGTCACCTGCAAGTCACGAACCTGGTGACGTGCCTGTGCAAACACTGCACCTTTTTCTGGCATGATGGGGGTCATCAACTGTCATTTGGGCGGGTTGCATCACACTCGGCGAAATGGCTTATCCAGCGGCTGTGGTAATCATACCCAGCTGTTTACTCTTGGTGGGTACAGGGTGGTTGACTGCCACTGTGATTCTGCCTCACCCTGTGTGTGTACAGGAATGTCTTGAGAGCAAAGCCTGAACGAGGTGCACAGCAGAGCCGGGGTCAGAACCCGAGGCGCAAATCCGCTTGTGAGCAACCCCTAATTCTTGTCAGACGCTGCAGCCGCGGCGCTAAGGTGCTTACGACGCCCCCGACGCCCCTTTCTCTCTCTCTCTTCCTTCTTCTCCCTTCCTTCCCCCCTCCTTCCCTCCCACAGGCCTTGAGGGGGTTTTGCAGATCGGTTGGGGGAAAACAAGATGTAAAGACGGGTCTCTCCGACGATGACTCTTACCAGGCCGGAGTTATTTATTGGCGCACCCTATCTCTTCCTCCCCCATCTTCTTCTTCTTCCTTTTTTTTCTCTCTCTTCGTGGTCTCTCTTTTGAGTTGTTTACTGCGTCAGACGCGCCTACGATAGGCCAGGTTTCATTACGAAATTATCCGGGTCTTCTGGCCCCGTTTGTGATTTACGCGACAGCAGAAGGGCCCAGTCTATATATACCAGCAGTTTATATTCTGCACAACACTCGCCAGTGTGGCTGCTGGTATACGAAACAAAAGGGACAGTAACGTATAGCTTATGACATATATAAGAAACATAGGGTGGAATTTTCGTCCCACGGCTAGTCACTGTAGTCTACTGCAAACACTGGTGCTGCTAAGTTAGCAGGAACTAGCAGTGGGACGAAAATTTCATCCATAAGACCCGTTTACGAAATGGAGGTTAATTAGGTATTATTTACACTACTGAAGTGACCGTTTTAGGCAGCAATTTTTATCGCCAATATCCTTTACTAATGACAGCTCAAAATATCATCAGAATGTGCTGACGTCACAGTTGCCTGCAGAGTTGTCACACTATGACGTCGGTAGGCTACTCTTCTGTCTGAGGCAAGATGCAGAATAATTTGGACCCAGCAAGAAGCTGAGCGTTTAGAAAGTTCTGGAAGTATCAAGCGTCCCCCTCCTCATGCTGCTTCCCTCCCCTCCCAATGTTTCAACGCCCACAACTTATTGTCAGCCATAAATCCCGCGACTACCGTTGTAATTACCCCCCAAAAAGGAGGAGGGGAGGGCAGAAAAGAGCTCTCGTCGCGCACCAGCGTTTGTCCCTGTTTTTAATTGCCGCTTTTTTTTCTGCTGCTCTTCTTCTGTGGTGGGGGGTGGAGGGGGGAGTTGTCCCAAGGGGTGGGTAGGGGGAGGGATGGTTGAGGAAGAAGAATGGGGCGCCGATATTGACCCCGGCGCCCTGTCACCCTCGAGCGACGCTAATTGCCTGGGCTTGACAGAGGTGGTGGCGCAGGGACGCGAATTCCAGCGGCCTCAGGAGAGAATGAGTGGAGAGGAAAGGAAGGAAGATGCCCCCCAACTCACCCCATCCCTCGCTCCCCCATCTATATGTCAACCCCTTTTCCGCACCGACGTCAACCCCTCTGTCAAAGCCAATGCTCCCTGGAGAGCTACCACTCCAAGGGTGCAGGAACACTCATTCGAGCACGCCATCAAAGTGTGGACGCCCCTCGTACAATAATGCCACCCAGGGATATCGATACATCGAGAAAGAGCATATCGATTCATTGTGGAAGAGCACATCGATATATTGAGGAAGATCATATCGATTCAATGAGGAAACGCATATCGATACACTGCGAAAAAGAATATCGATACACTGCAAAAGAGAATATCGAGATAATGAGGAAACGCATATCGATACATCGACGAAGCCTAAATCGATATATTGAGGAAGTGCATATCGATACACTGCCAAAGAGAATATCGATATAATGAGGAAACGCATATCGATATATCGATGAAGCCTAAATCGATACACTGCGAAGGAGCATATCGATACAGCGAGGAAACGCCTATCGAGACATCGAGGAAGAGCATATCGATACAACGAGAGATAATATCGATAACATATAGAAAGATAATATATCGATATTTTCTTCCTCGATATATCGATATTATCTTCGATATCGATACATCGAGGAAACGCCTATCGAGACATTGAGAAAGATAATATCGATATATCGAGGAAGAGAATATCGATACATGTCAAGGAGGCCGTTTGAACAATAATCGCGTTTTTTTTGCTAGAACCCAATCTTTTAACGCGCATTCAATTTTGATTGCAGCAAAAATCCGCGCATCAGCAGCACTTGATAATGACATCCTGAGCAAACACCCGGCTTTTTGCATCTGCTGGGAATAATTCAATTCGTTCATTGCCTTCAAATCCGATACGCCCATCGGTATGGAAAATCATTGGGATTAACACTCTCGCAGCTGATAATGGGGGGAGAGAGGTGGGGAGGGGGGATGGCATAAAATTCGGTGGGGGGGGGGGGGCGGTTCCTACATCACACTTTAGGAACCCATTTGTACGTGATTCTGATCAATAATCAGTCCATTTAGTTGCTATGCTGCTCATCCCCTGAACATCAAAAGCTGACCCCTTTTTTTCGGAGAGCCCAGTGCTGCCGTCCTGTGACATGTTGTGACAGTCGGTCCCTTAATATTTGAGCACGTTGCCACATATATTGTTTTGTTTGAACCGGGTTGTACTTATGGTGCGTGCTTCTCATTTCCCCTTGGGCCTGGTGCCGTTTGTCTTGTCGCCGCCCGGACCCCCAATTGACCCTGGCTGTCATGGCGGTGTAGTTGCAGGGAGGGAGTGAGCCAGATGAGAGGCTGGGAGGGAGTGATCTGGGGAGAGCCCCTAATTGCCGGGAAACAGATGCGGTGTCGCCAAAGGGGTGACACTTGTATCGGGAATCGTTTTGTCTGCTTCGTGGGGGGAGAGGATGGGTTTCAAGGGGAGAGAAGAAGAAGTCGTCGGGAAATTTGTTGCTGGGGAAAAGAGGGAGGGGGAAAAGTACCAGTTGTGTCATTCCACGCATTGGTCCCATCGGTTATGCTGAGATAGCGTTTATTTACTACAGGGGAAAGTTTGGTTATACAATTACTTTCGAACAATGCTGAGCAGGCAGCCTCCAGGAAAATTGAAGTATCGTATAGCCTGAAAATATCAGCAGGCTCTTGATCAGGTTTGTCCTTACATGTTGGCAGAGCCACAATAACGTTCGTTGGCCGGCCATAGTATAGAGCCCTGGTGGACTTTGTCCGTGCAGTGACTCATCACCAACGTGTAGGTAGTACTACTTACTCCCTGAGAGTGGCAGGAGTGTGCATCAGAGGGAGAGCCTATGCGCCAACTGGAGTGGCCTATCGTACTACGTCCAAGTTGAGGGGGGGGGAGGTAAGCAGTGTTGCCAAAATTTGGCAACCCGTCCGTTGCCAATGGGATATATCCGCCACATAGGCCTATATTGAACTCTGATTAATGTTGCTTAGTAACTCTCATTAGTAGGTAGCGCTGCTGCTGTGTGCTCGGTTGGTTGCGTTTAAACTGCTGCCATGTAAATGGCATGTCTGACTGCAGTGGAATGACTGCAACTGCAACCCGAATTCACCAAAACATAATAGCTACTCTGGAGTGCTTACACCCTTGTAGCATGAAATTCCACATGTTAGCTCGGGACTGTGGCTCTTGGAATTTATTACAGTAGTTTGCAGGGGGGATTCATTGAATTCCCTCCGCTCACTGTAACTTGTTGCGTTTTCGGAGTTGTACATTTATACATACGCGAACCCTTGCACCAACCAAAAAATAGAATGCAAAAAGTGTAGAGCTTGCAAAGTACAGTTGTCGTGCGTATAGTCACCAAAATGAAAACAAGAGCGCTCAAAACATCCCGTGTAATTTCCGGAGCTAATTAGGTTATGCGAGGGATTTATGGGAGGACATGAAGCACACAAGCTTACGGTACGCTACAGTCCATTGTGTTTGACTTTGTTGTAGCAGAAGGTAAACAACCCGGTGTGTTTGGCAATGAAGAAAAGGAGCGCCTTGCAGATATGCTCGCTAATTTTTCTCCCACTCAATTATCAGCCCTCTAGAGCAAAGATTTGGGTTTGCACAATGAGTTTACTTGGAGGTATGAGACACCTTGTAGGCTGCTGCGCGGGTACCTCCACAGATGGCCGATGTTTTTGGAGTATAGGCAGGAAGAAGAGTGCAGTTAATTTGAACACACCCCCCTTTTTCTTGAGAGATGCTGTACACCTGTAGCTGGGTCGGAGCATGAGACCCTTTAAGGTTTGTTCCCACGCAGGGAGATGACAAAGAGCAGTCACGCTGAGAGACACGATAGATAAAGGATCCAGCGGAGAACAGGAGTGATTCCAAGTCATCCGCGGTGTTGCCCTTTTTATCCCCCGATCGTTGCATAATGTCTTTGATAGCCGGCCACGTCCCTTTTTGCGGTGTGTCCCCCTTTTGTTGGTCCTGATTGGTCACGGAGGGGACGCCGAGTCACGGAGGCGCCGGATTGCAGGATGACATTGTCGTAGAGGCTTTGTTCCGGATTTCGACACGCGGCCCCGGGGGGTGTTGGCCCGGCTGGGTGTGGTCTATTGTCAGGCACCCTCCCAAAAAAAAGTGGTCTCATTTGGCCCTTAAAAAAGAAATGTCTACAGGGTGTGTCATATCTACGTCGCCAATGGCTTTGCGACCGACAAAAAATGATCCCACTAGATGACAGCGACACAGTTTTGACTCACCCGGTATAGACGTAGGAAAAATGGGGCTGTGTAGCAGCTAACGACAGTGACCGGGCCAGGACTGGGATCCTCTACCCACCAAAAAAGGGGGGGCGAGAGAGACGAGGAAAAAAAATCGCCCCTCTGCGTCTCCCTACCCGCTTGGAAAATTTATCTCGGACGCCTGGCGTCCCTTCTATTATTTATGGGCGCTGGAGTCCTGGACGTCCATTTCCATGCGGAGAGCGTCGGAGGTGGAGCGGCCTCTGGGACAGCAGGGACTCGTTATTGATATGACGCCGGGTGACAGCTCCCTCCCGACGTCCAAGACGCCTCCCGATGCTCCCTCGGGGAACCCTGCAGGTACAACCACCCCAAAAAATATACCAATCACGATCTTTGGGATTGTACAAAAAAAAAGTATTGCTAAAATCCGCATATTGCTAGGTTAAAAAATGGCGATTAATTAAATCGATTTTTGCACAGCGCTGATTCCCGAGAAGGTTTTTGTCTCCGAGAGTACCTCACTCGTGTTCTGGTTGCAAGTGACCCATCCTGAGGTTGCTTTTCGGTGTCTTGTGGGGGGTGGGTCACCAGGGAAGGGAGGGCAAAAGGAGGCATCTGTCCTCTAGAAATGGCCCCCTTGCGAATAAGGGGAAGTCCTGCCCCCATGCTGCCTGCGAATCCGGGACTCTTCTCGAATACGAGATGCCACAAACCGGAAGAATGAAGAAGAAGAAAAAAAAGAGGAGACACTGAAGAAGAAGAAAGAGGGTGGTGGTCGTGTCATAACTTAACGGCGGTTGCGTGTTGACGGTCACGGCTTGGCTGCCACCCGATTTATTAGCCAGGGTCTCAAAGGATGTGTTCCTCAAAACGGACCAGAAACGGTTTATTGCGCTTTTCCTTATGCTCAACCGCATCATTTTACTTTGGGAAAACCGGCTGCTGAACTCATCATTATTTCTCCGCCTTTCTTCTGCTGCATGACGGTGCGTCGGGGGGGTTAAAACATTGGCAAAAAGCTTCATTACCATTGTTCGCACATGGCAGTCAACTGTGACTCTTGGAGGTGATATGTGTTGTTGGTATTACATCCAGTAATTATTTGTGTGGCAGTTAGATCACTGAAACTGGCATTGGGCGTATTTTGGCCAAAATGGATGGCCGCAATTTTTTTTTTTTGCGAATTGGAGTCGCAATGGGCGATTGGAAGCGACCGTTTAAGCAGCGATCCTGACTGTGGAGGAGGGTAGGGTGTCTTCCACCATCCGACGCCCAATTGGAAAAACATTTTGCCCGCATCCGATAACTTCCCCCTTCAAGCATCATTCCCTCCTTCTCCTTCCCCCTCTCCCTCCTACGTCTCTCCCCAAGTCCAAAACCACCGCTTGGAATAGCAACGACCAGGGCCGATTGAATCCGCCCAATCTGCCAGCAAAGTGGCCCCCTCCTCCTCTCCTATACTCCTGACAAGATTTCTCCTCTTTCTGCCAAGCCACCCCTATACTTTTTTTTGTGCGTCGCGAGCGTCGGGAGCGTCGCGGCGTGAGTCGACTAGGGGATAAGGGCCATAGAAGGGGGGATAAATTCGGTGCACTGACACAGAAATAATCATGGGTCCAATCCATACTTGATATCGTTCACACACGTGACGTCATGAAATTCAATTGGCATCATGACGTCATAAAAAGAATTGAAACCTTGAGTTGCAAAAGGTCCCAAGTCCAACCACCTCAACTTTTCAGGAGAGACAAAAGATCGAAATTGATAAGAAATTATCGAAATTTGTGGAAAATTTTCATGATTTTTCTTCCCCATGTTTTAGAATGAACATATTCATTCAAAATATGCGCCTTGCCCCGTACTACCCCCCATATATGTAACTCGAAATCGTCAAAATGTGGACTTGGGACCTTTGGATACTCAAGGTTTCAATTCAATGGGCGGGGCGGTCCTAGTGTACATTTTGCAAACCCACGTGAAAATATTTGTTTTAAGACACATGTATTAGTTTTCGAGCTATGATCGATCTAAAATCATATTAATTATTACGGGATCGTATCGCCTTCTGACGTCACTGCGGCTAAATAGATCGGCGCAGAGGCAGGAACGCACCCGGGCTGCTTCGTTCCTTTGTTTGTTCGCTTTGTTGGCGCGCCTAACAACGGAATCGAACCGGGTGCACTGGTCTGCTGACGTCACTGTGGTCAGGCAGGAGTGGGAATGCGCTCTTTAGGCCACGCCCCTCTTTTTCCTGCCACTTTAAGAGTAGTAACGATATTTTATCGAGGAATGACATTTTGGTGATGAAAAGTGGTGGAAATGATTGTTTACATGTATGGTTGAGCTATTCCATACAAATTCCCCCAAATCCCAGACCAAGGCTTTGGACTCCATGACGTCATGGAATTGAATTCCTTCTGTTGGCACCATTGATATTCAATTTGTAAGGGAACGTAATTTGAAAATTGTACGGCTGCCCAGCGATTATTGCCTGCTCATAAAAATTCAGGGTGACCTCCTATGAACTGGTCACGCCACATGTTTATGTGCGCGCATGTGCATTCGGCCGTGAATGTCAAGTATACATGAGGACATCCCCTTCTTCATTCCATTGTGTCCCTCCCCCATCCACCCCACTTCCGGCACCCTTAAAAAATATACCTACTTGGCAGGTGTCCCTTATACGCACCTGGTGTCGCCAACCTCTGTAATGAAAACCATTGGAGTGTCCGACTTCGGATCAGTGGTCATTGGACACAGGATGGGTGGGTGGGGTGGCAGGGACAAAAAAAAAAGGAAGGGGGGGGGGGTGTTCATTAGGCCAATTAAGCCCTGGTCCTACCCTGGGGGAAATCAATCACGTTGATTAAGCCTCCTTTTCTCACTTAGCTCCCAGACCTGTCCTTGTTGCAAGGGACATTACTCCGTAATTATAAATAATTAAAGGCAATTGGCAGCTTCTGAGAAAGAGTAGCACAGCAGCTAAAACCTACTGATGCAAATAAGCAGCTATTCCAATAAATGTGACTGTGCGTGACATGGGGGGGTTGGGGAGGCACAAAAATTAGAGTGACATTATGAGCACTGCCTCTGTAATAACAGTTATAACTTGTGGCGTATAATTTGGCACTGCTTTTTTTTAAAACCCACCCAAGGACCTGAGAGGGGGGGGGNACCCCCCCTCCATTATTTCTTTTTGTTTTAAGTACCCTCTGGAGGCGGATGAGAGAATAATAATAGCAGACAAGTTGGAAGAAAAAAAATAAGAAAAAGTCAGTGGCGCGGTGAAGCAATCGCTGCTCCGACCCCTTCTTCTCTTCTTTTTTTCATGTAAAAGGATAAAGATCTTGGAGAGGACGCGGCGAAGATTTCCGCCGATTCTAAGCCATCCGCGCGTAATTATTGAGCCCTGCAAATTTCGGTTTGTTATTGGTCGGTTGTACCACAGTAAAAAAATATTTGATGGCTGGGGGGAAAAAAAAGTACTGAAATAAGAACGGGGTGATAAAAGTTCGTGTCATACTTGGAATGTAATAGGGTCATTCACACGCTGTTTGTACTCGAACGACCCTGGCAATAAATGGTCCGAGATTTCGGCCAAGTAGCACCATATCCCTCACATGGATAGCCACTCTCAGGGTGCGTCTGTATATGAGGTTATACCAAGGAAGATGTTTTCACCTCAAAATGTCCACAGAAATTTTCCTCTCTCCAAAAAATTGACCGCATGTCCAGCGAGGGTGGGGGGGAGAGAGTTTAGGTTCTGAAGACACGATGATTGCCCCTCCTACCCTACTCGACCTGCCTAATTTACCCGATGAATGTAAGGGCTCGGAAGAACAGATTGGGTTGGTCGATGCCAACACAGAAGAGGCCACGTTGCCTATTTTTTTTTTTTTGAAGAAATCTCGCGGACACTCCCCCACCAGCCCATGTCACTTTGGTACCCACTGATTAGCAGTGCTGCCAACTTCAAGTGTGTGTGACCTCCTGTTGGCATCTTGATCTCAGAGCTTGGTTTGCTTTGGTGGTCCAGCCTTCCAGCATCCGAGAGCTGCATCTCGCAACGTGGTTCGGCGGTGGCGGGGGCCTTTGTCTCCCAATTATCGGGCGTCTGGCCCCCCGTAATTGGATTTGGGCGTTGTGTGTCTGCTGGGTCTCGTTGGCCGGACACGGCGCCGCTCTGTACACGCGGCAATTAATCCCGTAATTGAGGCTGTCTCGGGCTGGAACAGGAGCAAGCAGGAAGGAAGGAAGGAGTCTTCGGTCGATACTAGCGCAGGAATGTAAGAAACTGAGGGGCCAGCACGGTCCTGAAGAAAAATCGGAAAAAAATTATATATATAAAAAGCACCAAGTGACCTCAGGTCGCGGTCACTACCTTGAAGGCTACAAAGCCAAACGTGAGTGATGACCTCTCCGACTTCCTTTTTTTTGTCCCCACCGACCGAAAAGGCAAAAGCCATAACCATTTTGGGAAGACATGTCCTCCCCTCAATTTTTGTTGGAGAAGAGAAATGCCCGGGAGGCGCCCTCAACAACGACCACAAATAAATTAGAATCTCATTTTTACCATAGGGGAGACCGCACCTGATGGTCCTTTTGTCATTTGTATGCGGATCTCGAGTGTCAATCCATCCTTAGGATCTCTCACTTTCAGGGGGATGTGCAAGGAGAGGGAAAACGTTTGTTAAAACATAGGGACACACATTCGCAAAGCTATTATAAGACATGGATTCTACTAAAAGCAGAATAGTCCGCTAGAATCGCCACACGCAGTTGAGCACTACAGCAGCGCCTAAGCGGCAACCCCTCTCCCTATACAGGGTGGTCCAAGTTCAAGTGTCGTTTTATAACGGCGATTAATAGAAGCGCTTAACGATGACGTAGCAGCGACGTGTAAAATTGCCCACTTCGATTGCGCCGAAGATGCGCCGAAGTGGGACATTTTACGCGTCGCTGCTACGTCATCGCAAAATCACTGCTATTAATCGCCGTTATAAAACGACACTTGAACTTGGACCACCCTGTATACGGGCATTAATTCCGTCGTACTGCTAGCGACATTTTCCGATGAGGCAGAAGTGCACACTGGAAAATGTCGCTAATGTCCATCGCTGTACGGCACAGAGGTCTGCATAAGGCTGGGATAGGAATGCCAGGGGGCTGCATATAGCATGCTCCTTTACTATACATATATCCGGTACTATAGCTGGACTGCTGGAGGCTATAGTGCAGTGTCATGTTTTAACGATATTCACATGTCACAATGTGACGGTCCAGTCCGGCGACCACCATTATTACCCTTCCTATTATTCCAGCTCGCTTATGAAAAGCCGCGGTTATTATGCCCACTCGACAAAATGTCACTTTTATCATCCCCGAAGTGCGCTCCGGGGAAATACGGGGCTCAAAACATGTCCGGATTTTTTAAAAAGGATAGACGCCTGCCTTCAGGGGGGGTAGAGAACCGGGACTGGACGCAAGGGTTTGACACGTGACACACGCACTCGGGAGGCCTCCAGCCATTTTTATATACTATGTATGGAAAAAACGAGTGTGGTCAATTTTGATGAGATGTTGCATCTTCCGCGCGGGCCCCCCCATTTTCCGGGCATCTCTCCAGCAGCCCGGAGGCTCTCGGCCCCTGAGTGACGGCAGGATTCATGGAACGGCCCCGGGGCCCATTCCCCCCCCTGCAGGGGCACCCATCACCTTGTCAGGCCAGACACCGCGAGTTATGCTACGGTCCCGGAGACCTACCTCCCAACACGGCCCACGCCAATTTTTTCCGGACCGCTCTAACCACATTTCGCAACTAGGAGGTTTTTTTGGGGGGAGGGAGAAGTGCTGGGGGGGCAGAGTTACGGATGTTGTCATGTGCGAGTTGGCAATGAGAGGTGGTCAACTGCTGGGGACGTGGTCGAAATCTTCAAAAAATTGTTCAAAAAAAGATGCTCCTGCTGAGATGTGAGATGTACAACAGGAATTAGGAAATATTATATGGTTGAACCAACTCCAGGAAACATTTCCCGGCTAGAAAAGAGCATGAAAAATATGCATGTAGTCGAATTCTGCAAACATTTTGTTCAAAAGCAATATGCTGCTAGTGAGATGTGGAGTGTACAAAAAATCAGGTAAAATTATCTGGTTGCACCAACTCCAGGAAACATTTTCCGGCTGGAAAAGAGCCAGAAAATAATTATGCGAAATGTTCGAAAAATTGTTCATAGGAGATGTTAGGTGTACCACATGAATGAGGAAGAATTATCTGGTTGCACCAACTCGAGTAAACATTTTTCAGCTGTGGAAAAGAAACAGGAAAATATTTATGTAGTCGAAATATTATAAATATTGTTCCTGCTGGTGAGATATGGTCCCTGTAAAATTAAGGAAAAAACCTACTCCAGAAAATATTTTTCGGCTGGAAAAGAGCCACAAAATATTAATGATAAAGTCCATTCGGATGCACAAAAACCAGTTTTGTTGTCCAATAACTTTTGGGCTACCAGAAATTCAATGGAAATTAAGAGCAGACCCTATTTACTTACAACTTATTTAGTGGACGGTCGTTGGGTGAGAGATGTTGGTCGTCAGAACTGTCCTATTTGGCCTCCCTCCCCATTATCGGAAGGGGCCAGGCCGATTATAATCTGTATCCGAGGATGTAACTCAAAGCGGGGTTACATTAATGACATCTCCTGGGGTAAAGTAGGAATAACAGAGAGGGGCTGTAACCGTCCGTCTTGTCCCGTTCCGTTCTGTCCCGCCACATTTCAGTCGGACGGGATTCCTTCCCTCCTTACATCTCAGCGCCTCACTCTACTGCTTCCCCTCACAAATATAAATAAAGTAATAATTACTCCAGGCCGCCACAGGGTGGTGCATTGCTCCAAGTACAATCTGTATACCTTTTTCTTTCCATGTTCTTGAATCACTTGGTGAGTGCACTACCCTGTATAGTGTAATGGCCGAATCTCACTTGGAGGGCCGGAGATGAACAAGGCCCCAGAGTCCACCTCCTGCAGGGGCCGAGGTGAGAGTTGTGCCACCTAAGGGTCACTGGACTTTACCACCCACCCACCCACTTCAGGCCTCAAACCATCAGGCCTTATGTCAGAGTTGGGGGAGGGAGGGAGAGAGAGAGAGTAAAAAAGAGGACAGGGCGAGTTATGGAACGACCTGCTCAGCTGTGAAGGATGAGCCAACTGGCATCATGTCGGGGGTATAGGATGCTGGGGGGGGGGGGGNGGGGGGGGGGGTTTACCACAGATATATACGAGGACAGCGCAGCACCGTGCGAGACTTACACATATGGACTTCAGGACTTGAGCCTGGTAACTATCGGGGAAAATTTCAGATCCGTACTACCATCAGCACTCTTGCAAAGTAAGGTTATGGTAGGTTTGGTCAGATTAGGTTAGGTTAGGTTAAGATATGGCATAGCTATGCTAGACTTCTATGTTTCAACTGTCACAATATGGGGCATGTCGTCAGCTGATGTAATTAATGAGGGGTTAGAAATGAGGGGCCCCCAGATTTAGATGAAGCTGCCAGGGCGTGACTATTTGGTATAAAAGAAGGCCTTCCCTTTCCTCCTATTCTGCTGGTTTCGGGCCATCAATCTCGCCCAAGAGTAGCAAAAGCTTCCATCTTGAGGACGTCCATGACGCCGACGACGTCCCCCAAGGCCCCCCCTGAAAGTGACGGGGACTCATTCGTCACTCGGTGGGTGCCCTAGATGTCAAGCCCTTATCTCTGTGCTCTGCCTCTATCTTGGCTGACGACATGTGACGTGACGCCTGCGTGGGAGGGGGGCCTAAATCATTTTACTACCAAATACAGGGTGTTTCATAAACATGCAGGAAACTAGAGGATCACATTATGTGGAGGTGCTATTTGGTCTACAAAGCCTCGCTGCCCACAGATATTGAGAGGATAATTAACTTGAAAATGATGCCATTATAAAAATATACACACGCGAGCTTTAAAGGAACACTCTTCTGAACTCTTATGTAGAAGTAAAATAATTTCGAGTCTATGTGGAAATTGGTAACCAAATTGTTGGATTTCAAAAAAATTGGAGCTGACGCTGACGCTTTGTGGCCCCTTTTTAACAGGTAAATATTGACGCAACAGAGGCGGTTTTTTCCATTATTTTCCGCATTTAGAACTAACATGCCATGATGTATTGACCATATGTACATGCCTAAATAACGGGAAAATGTATCCGGTTTTGAAGTGAATATTTGGGAAAGGAAACTAGTCAACAATTGCAATTGGCAGTGCAGTTTTACTTGTAGACAAATGAGAGAATAACGCAAAATGCTTTTAGCCAGTAATTCGTTTGGTCCCATGTAACGCCGTGTTTATGTAGGCCTACAGCGTTATGAAAAAGTTACATATCAGTCAACTCTTGCCAAATCTGTTCACGTAGTACCGTGTCAGTCACACAGATGGCGCATCTTCCCACTCTGCACACTACTGCCAATCTGAGGGTCGTGTGAGGGATACTTGCTGAGCGTCGATGATGACTCACCCCGGACAAACAGAGTCACATAAGACAATTCTATATGAGAGACTCAGAAATATTGCGTCTAACTAACCACACGAAATACCCCGAATGAATCGAGTTATCCTTCGACACTAACTGTCCCCCCAGTAATGATAGCCCCTGTGTCGTTACCTCCTGTCTTCATCAGCGACTATCGAGTGGTCTATCCGCTAGGGATTGGCAGGCAGGCCAGGCAGGCATCAAACCCCGAAATCAATGACTTTTTCTCTTCCCCCCCACCCACCCCAAACGCGCCATTTCCCCAGGGGGACACTCTCTTGACGCCATAACGAACCCCATGCTGCTGGCCTCTGTTTGGCGGTACAGAAACCCTTGATGACAGGGGTCAGCCAGTGGTTATATACTTGACCAAGCCCATGTCCAGTTTTTTCTTCAGAAGCACAACCCCTCTTAATGAAGTGCAAGATTCTTCCCCCTGGACCTCCAAAAACGAGATGGCGATGAATTTCCTCTCGGTTGGTTACTCCCTTGTAGGACATTAAGGGCCCCCCGGTGGATCAATCGTCTAATGGCGCTAGGACATCCTCGCGTGCAACATTTGTTGTTTAGGGAAGGGTGGGTCGCGGGATGGGTGGGCTGGGAAGGGAAAGAAGAAAAAAAAATTGTTCCAAAAGACGACCTTTTTCCCACCGTTACACGCAGGGATGCTGCTACTGTCTTCTCCGGATGTCTGAATTCACGTTCATGCACGCTGAGACGCCAAAAACGCGCTCAATGTCACAAGAAAGGTGTTATCCTGCACGTTATGCAACAATCAGCACTCGAGCAAGATGGAAACAAGGCACTGATGACACTCCTACCCTAGCCTTATGCGGACCCCCGTGGGCTTAGTTCTTCCCACGTGTACACTAAGGAGTGGGGTTGCCGCTTTGCGCTGGTGTAGTTAATAGTGTTGCGATCCTGGTGACGGACGAAGCCTCTAAAACCGCCAATTCAAACTTGAATTGTCGGCGAAAGAAGCTATGTATTGGTCGCTCTTTTACCTCCAACGGCTCGTGGCGCCACCAGTACGACACCATTAATGCCCAGTACTGTACAGCAATTTAGGAAAAAAAATTACCTGAATCCCAAACGATCCTTTCCCATCTATAGTTCTCTCCCCTTCTCTGCTGGTATCCTCCTCTTGCACAGAGCCGAATCAATAGGCGTCCCCAGCGTCGAAACCGACAGTGCTTAACGCCTTGTCGAGGAGTCGGGAGCCATCAACGACGCCCCCGACGCCCCCGACGCTCGTTTTTCCCTCTTCGTTGGGGGAGATTGGAGCCGATCTAGGGTGGATCAAAAGGAAATGGGTGTTTCTTATAAGCTCGTCAAGAAGAAGCAAAAAATATAAGAAATACGTGTATACGACTTTCCCACATTGCACCGAGGCTTACCTAGGATTAACCGGTTGCACAATCGCAAATTAAGTGTACAAATCTCCAATTATCTCAATCTGTAATCTGGAAAAACTGAAACATTATTTTCTTCTGTTTTCTCTTACAAGTAATGTGTTTATATGTCAAGAATTGACAATTTTTGATTTTGATTGTTTGTTTATTGATTGATTGTCTATTGCCCAGTGAGCTAGAGTGAAATTTTTCATTTCTGCACACTTTGTGACTTAATATTAATGGCAAATTTTCTCCGCTTCTTTTCCAGCCCTGAAATGACTGTTTTTTGGTCCGGTTCGTGCCCATGGTGAGTACTCAATTTGCGTCCCATTAATGTAAATGTCATTTCCCTTCTCTTTTTGCACGTGCTGTGTATTTCATTTTTACGGGCCACGGTGTTGATGTGCTACCAACGAGTCTCAGAGACTTGTTTTAAGAGTCTCCCTCATTCGAAATGATGACATTATTCGACCCCCACCTACCTCCTCTCTCATTAACTGGGCGTCCCTAAACAGCACTCTGGGCCTAAAAGTGACGACTTTTCCTTTTGCGGTGGCAGCAAACACCCGGGCAACTTCCGGAGAAAGAAAGAAAGAAAAAAAAACACGCACTTCTAGAAGTACACGTCGTGTTCAGGTATACCCTGGAGGAAAGTTTTGTCTGTCCACTTTGCAGCCTCTTCAGGAGAATGTCTCGTCCCACAGCCCGCATATACAGGGTGAATCGGAATTTCTGGACAGATTGGCCAAATCTTAAGATATTTTCAGTGTAGCCAATTGCCGATGGATGACACGATTTTATGACTCACTCTGTGGTGTGCAGAATCACTTGCTGATTGTTCCTGAATGAAAATAGGTCGCTAGGGTGGACAATCAGCAACTTTAGGCAGTGACACACCCTGTGCTTTCTTCCTTCCTGGTGCGGAACTCACCCTCTTTCTCTCTCTCGGCTCACTCACTCACGCCATTCGGTATTCAAAACGCAGGAGCCATTTCAGCAGAAAATGACAGTTTCTCCTCTTCTTTCGCCTTTTCGGGAACGGGCTCTTGGGGAAGGAGGGAGGGATAAAGATACTAGAAAGAAAGAAAAAAGAGGGAGGGGAAAGATCTCAAAGGAGCAACAAGACTCTGGGTCTTACTTCTCATTTGCAACTCAGTTTTAGCCAGTAGCTCTGATTCCCCAGCAGGAAACATTCCCTGAACCGCTCGTTAAAAGAGTGTCCTGCTAGCTTTTATGCCGGTGGTATTCAAGTTTTATCTGCGTTTAGAGACCCAGGGATGGGACCGTGAATTATTAAGCCCAAATCACAGCTTGGCACCGACACTTAACCTGCATGCGCGGAAATATATATTTTTGCGAACTTCTCTCGCCAAGCTACTCTAGATGTATTGGGTATCCGAATGAGATGGGGCTAATTTGGACAAGAGCTATCTGGAGGACACGAGAGGCTCCCCCAGAAAAAGGCGGCGCCCTCTTTGTTTCATTTGCCTGCAAACGGCCCAGGGCCGCCCTTAGTATTTTACTAAGAGAGCATTTCAATTCCTACCCAAAGCCCAGATGAAACCGACGGGAAAAAAAAGCTGCGGAGATGTCCCCTCAAAAGACCCAGCACTTTATTTACTGGAGGGAATAAAAAAAAAGAGTTGCCTCGCTTATATGTATAAAAAGAAGGGTGGGTGGTATGGTATAGTGAAGACCCTTAGCGTTCCGCCGTCTGGAGCTTCCATTAGGCTAATACGAGAGGGCGGGACCCGGGCCCCCGAGATCTATGGTAGTAGGAGGGGGGGTATTGCCCCCCCCCCCCCTCTCTTTTTCCATTTGGAACCGGGGGCGGGGCAGGGGCAGTTTTGGAGGGAGTAAGGGCACACTGCATCTGGCCAGAGTGAAATGGACCATTAAATCTGGGAACACTGCGGGAAGGAGCAAGGGGGCCAATCGGGACTGAAAGGGACTCCAGGGAGGCCAAGGAGAGAAGAAAAAGGGCAGGGATGCATTTGCAAAAATCCTTCTTTTTTTGCAAGCCGAAAGCCACATGGATGCAAAAAAAGGTAGTTACTCCGAGCATTGGATGCTGTGACACTTTATGTCCACTGAAGATGAGTTTGGGCAGAACAGTATAATATGCAAGGGTGAGCAATTAAGCTTTCCCACCCTGAGCAAAAATCCCGTGGGATGGACGTGGGTTTTGGGGCCAACCGTTGCATCATCAAGCTGCGGTGGGTCCCCTGGGGGCCCCTCACCTGACAGGGGCCCCGGGGCCAAACTAGAGCAGGGAAAGGAAGAGGATGATCAGTGGTCAGTGTTTGGGATCCGGAGGGAAAGTGGCTCCCGGGTTTTTGCGCTGTTTTAAAATATTTGTAAAAAAAAAAATGTTTAGACAGGGCAGGGTTTAGGCGCAGTTAGGGGCTGTCTGTTGTGCATGACATCATCCGTTATGAAACCCTGGGCTTGCACACCGGTCAGATGCAGCAAACGCATTACGTGTTGATAGTTGTTGTTGAGGCCGAGGGGCAGCAGCCAATCTCGTTCCCATCATCGGGACGTCCACTCCGCAGCATCCCCCCTCTCTCTAATGTGTCGTATAACGCTAATGATTCCTTGGCCCAAATCGCACCACGCATTTCACCCCCGATTAAGCCTCCAGCACCACTGAATTTTCATTTTTGGCGCCCCCTAACTTTAGCGATCATCCCACATTTTGGCCGGAACTTTGATGCGATGAGGTAAAAAAGTCACACGATCCATTGACCCATGAGACGTTGTCTTGAGGGTTTGTAGCCAAACTGTGGTTGAGAGAGCTAAAATAAAAAAAAAGAGGAGGCTAAAAAGCCAAGCGCACATGAGAGAGTGGTTTGTCATTCCCTGGAGGCCTCCCCCGCAAAACCTGCTGGACGTTGGCAAGACGGATTGCTGGTGAGACGTCCTGGAAAAAGGAGGAGGGGGAGTCCCGGGAGGGCCGGAGATAAACGGGAAGGACTCCTCCGACCTTCCCACTATCTCCCCCAGGACTCCATCCAGACTCCACTTTTCTCCTGGTCTGACTCCACAGTCAGCAAGGGAACGAAGGAAGGCCCCCTTATTCCGCAACTCACATATAACCCGCATTACTAACATTTCATTTATTCATTTAAATGACACATGGCGTATTGGATTAATGGAGGTCCTATATAGACTTGGTCTGGTGGGGGTATTTTGTACACAAATAAGTCAACCCATACATGTAAACAAGCATTCCACCACTTTTCATCTCCAAAATGTCATTCCTCGATAAATTATCGCGTGTTCAAATTGGCGGGACAAAAGGGGGTGTGGCGTAAAAGGCACGTTCCGATTCCTGCCGTTGTTAGGCGCGCCAGCGAAGCCAACAAACATAGCAGTCCGGGTGCGTTCCTGCCTCTGCACCGATCTGTTTGGCAATAGTGACGTCAGAGGGCAAAACGATACCATATTATGATATTAGATCAGACCACAGCTTATCACCCGTCTGCTAATGGTTTGGTAGAGAGATATAACCAGACTTTGGTTAACATGCTATCCCATTATGTTAGAGCTAGATCATAGCTCGAAAACTGATACATATTTCTTGAAACAAAAAAACACCAAAATTCATTTAAAACATGTCGGCTATGACCCCATTACAATGATTTCGGCATACAAAATGTTGCTCGAGTCACACTGATTGGACCTGTTTTGTTCGCTGTTCGGATGCAGCTTCTGGTCCATTCAAAAATGCTAAAGTCCAGTCCGTGTAAACCTGTCAGTGGTGGCCACAAAAGTCGTCATTACGAGGCCACAAATGTCCCATTTCTTTTCCCTCCCAGAAAATCAAAGAGAGAATCAAGTGGTGGTGGGGAAGATATAAAAAAAGGGGGCACAAAAAAAAAACACTTGTGGTGTCCCCTCCTCGCACGCCACTTGTCCCGTGTCACTTGTCCTTTTTTTCTCTCTCTCTCTCTCCCCTCCTCCTACTCCTCTCCACTCGAGTAGGTTGACAGGCCATCTCACACTAGTCTCTTTTAACGTCGCCTTGGTGACCGCCTTTTCCCCGCTGCCGAACAAGTGTTCTTTCTGTCCCCAGGGCGGGCCAATTGCCGCCCCTAAAGAAGAGGGGGGCACAAAAAAGGCACAAAAAAATCAATGTCACCCCCCATGAGTCGAGATGGGGAAAGGAAGGAAGGAGAAGTCCTCTGGCAGTTTTCTTCCTTCTTTTTCTCCCCTTCCACCTCCACTCCAGCCTTTTATTCGGTTGTCAAGGCTCAGAGGTGACACCTGTGGATTCCGCCCCCGGAAGAGTCCGGATCTGATACTTCACAAAAAATATTTATATATAGAAAAAAGATGGGGGGTTGAGATGACAGTAAGAACGGATTTTTTTAAAAAAGACACACGAGCCATGATTTTTTTGGGCTGATTGATTGAACTAAACGATCCTGAACATTGAGCATCATCTGAACAAATGAGTAGGTCATTATCAAAATCAGGTTATGAATCCGCTTCAGAAAACAGGGAATTCAGATTTAGCTAGTATTTTTACTAAAAATAAATCTGAATTTCCTGTTTTCTGAAGCGGATTCATAGCATCCAATTGGAGGTGGACTCAAAGTGAAAACGTTCAAAATATTGCCAATATGAATTTAGCGTTCAGTTAATGTCTGTAACAAGATACTTTTGGCAACATGAGATAGCCTGGTTGCTGGTTCTGATAATGACCTACTCCGTTAGCTACATGATGATGTGTCATTTTTTTGTGCAAATTGCTAAATTGCGCAGCCTTTCATATCGATTCACCATAATGAATTCGCGAATTCTGAGAACCGTGTTTATCTGGCCCAGATTCACCCATCCAAAAAATGCGGAAACACACGCCCAGGTCGATACAATACGGGGGGACCAAACTTTTCTCTCCCCAAAAATTTCCACCCTGTTAGAATAAGAGATGGACTATTGTTCAGCATCTCACAGTCAGCCGAAGTCGATATGAAGCGAAGATCCCCAAGTTTTGACTTTTAATCAGTAGGTTTTCTATGCTTTCCGTATATTATACAGGGCGACACAAGCGGATTGTTCACTCTGGCAACCCCCAGATTCCTGGCATCCTTATATAGGCCCGAGGGGGGTTATATCATCCAGTTCTATTGATGGGAAGGGGGGTTTGGGAAGAGAGAAAGAGGAGGAGGGGTGGTCCTCTCCCCAGTTCCAATTCCAAAAACCGGGCTAAAAACCCCGCCGGCAGAGCTTCCTGGCCGGACTTTATAACAATCATAAAAGAGGCAGCTTATTCGACCCAGAGTCAGTCCAGTGGCATCACAAAGTTTAACAACAACAAACCCCCCAAATAATAAAAATCGAGGCGGAGTCCATTAGAAGTTCACATCAGATTTTTGCTGGGTATAGTTGAAGGTATTTTTACTTGAGAGAATATGCTTTTTTTTATTCCAGCAGTGTAACCAAATTAGTTTCAGTTTCTGTGTGTGATCCATGCGACCATTGCCAATACGGAATGATGGTTGACAATCGCCGACGGGTAGCTTTGCTGGAATTCCAGGACCAGTGAGTGACTCAGAATCCTCCCTCCAGGCGTTAGCTGCTATCGACAAGGACGACCCTAAAAACGCAGCCAACTGGTCGGGTCCTCTCTCTCTCAGGGTGGGTGGGTGGGGGAGAGAAAAAAGGGGGAGGGGGGAGTGATGGATGCTGTCCGCAGCTGATGGCCGCTTTGCGTGCAAACCCCCACCTATCCACCCAGCTCGTCACCCAGCCCACCCCTTCCATATACTCCTGCTCAAGGGATGGGATCTCAGGGCCCTTCTTCGGGAATTCGCCAGGTTGCTTTTCGGAGAGAAACTCGCGGTAAAAAAAGTACAAAAAAAAGGATTGGTGCTCAGGTGTCAGTTAATGACATCATGTATTTACCTGGAGGTGATATACTCCAGTTTTGGGGCTGTAGGTGGCGTGGAATTGCGGTTCTATGTGGGGGGGGGGGAACCGTATCTGCTTATCCGGCCCATGCTCCGCAGTTCGCTGACATCAAGGTGACACTCTGATCAGCAAAGGTTACCAGATGCCTGCAACAAAGTGTTGCCAGTTGGCACTCTGATCAGTAAAAGTTACCAGATTCCTATGCAAGGGTTCCAGTTTGCACTCTGATCAGCAAAAGTTACCAGATGCATATACCAGGGAGCATAATTATACTACATAAGAGACTCAAACATTCCATTTCGGCGTTTCTCTGTTTGGGGCGTTCACAAGGCTGGCGGCCATCTTGAAGTGTGGGGAACGCCAACGAGGTATAAATAGGGTACGGTCAAAAATAGGGTCCCCATCTTTGATTCGCGCGTGTTCTTGCCGTGTAGTTGCCATGGTCGGCAAAACCATCAAAGATGGCGGACCCTATTTTTGCCTGTACCATATTTATACCTCATTGGCGTTCCCCACACTTCAAGATGGCCGCCAGCCTTGGCAACGGCCCCAAACAGAGAGGCGCGAACATCAAAGGCGCCGACAGAAGTTTGCGCCTCTTATGTAGTAGGGCTATATGCTCCCTACCTATACGAGTAAGAGTAGCCAGGTAGCACTCTGATCAGGAAAGGTTACCAGATGCCTATGAGTAAGCGTTGCCAGGTGGCACTCTGATCAGCAGAGGTTACCAGATGCCTGCTAGTAAGCGTTGCCAGATGCATTTCATTGACGTCACACCTAAGTTTGGTCTGACGTCACGGTCGGATATAGTGTCCCACAAAAAAAGGTGCTGCAGCGCGGCAGAGGCAGCAGCAAAAGGAGTGCGAAAAGGGATGAGAGGAGTTTGCAATTAAGGTGTGGGAGTGGGTTGGGTGGCCGGGAAAGGTGATGGATCACCTGCAAAGACAGGTTCGCTATTGGAGATGGGGAGGTGGTGTAAGGGTGGAAGGGAAGAGGCCTATTCTTACCCTGTGTGGCTGCCGGGTCATTGTTGTGTGTTGGGATGACAGGCAGATGGGAAGATTAGGGTGCGGATAGATGGACCCCGCGCTCCGATAATTGAATGGCCTCCATACACACTGCGGAACACTGATCTACTCCGGAGATATACCCCCCACTGTAAAGAAAGTTGGCAAGCTTGGAGCCAACTGGTCCGGATCGTCCAATGGCCGGT
The DNA here is from genome assembly GCA_000934665.2 of Catajapyx aquilonaris. Classification (NCBI taxonomy): domain Eukaryota; kingdom Metazoa; phylum Arthropoda; class Diplura; order Dicellurata; family Japygidae; genus Catajapyx; species Catajapyx aquilonaris. Next base: position 26,400 of record KZ538570.1, read on the forward strand.
GTTGACCGCGTTGACAGGTGACCTCCGTAACGAATATGGAGGAAGTGTAACGGTGGTCAGGGATGGGAGGAACCAAGCAAGGAGGCGATTTCCAACCAGAGATTGGTTCACTTGGATGTGCAACACTGATTCGGACACGGTGAAACGTAGTGCGCACCAATTTTTCGAGACGGAAGACTGAAAGGTTTCACTAATGGCACACCCCTGTTGGCTGTTGATAATATACAAGGGTGCCATCTGCAGAGACACAAAAATTAATCTGGTCACACCTGGCAACCTTGCGATCCGCCATATTGCATCTGGCAACCTTTCACAGCGGCCCAACCGGAGTGTATCAATCTCTGGTCGATTTCTCGTCATGGACTGTCACTCGGTGGACCCTTGCTGCCATGCAGCGTGGCCAATCTTGACGGTGGTGGTCAGTGGTGTTGACCTCGATCAATTTCCACTGCAGGGTTGCCCGGGCCAGAGAAGGAAACGGGGGCGGTGACGCCACGTCAGGCCAGCCAACCGTTGAAGAGTGAATCTCTACTAGCGATAAGCCCCGTCACACTTTAGCGACAAATGAAATGCTTTACACCTCCTCAGGTTCTTGTACAATTTTTTTTTACTTGCACTTGTTGTAATGCGAGCTCCGTTTCTTCCTCCTTCCCGTTCGAAGCAGGTGTAGAGGATGACCGCTGCTCAAGGGAAAACTTTTGCCCACCTCACCACCTCCCACTCCATAAATCGACGGACTGTTATGGTCTGTTTAACTCCAAGTCTGAGTTCACTGATTTCATTTCGGATTGTTAGAGGAAGCGGTGGGTGGTTGGTTGGGCGAGGAGGAGGAGGAGGAGGGAGTATAGTGATGAGGAATTGGTTCCAGCAGTTTGCTCGTTTTTCACCAATTCCGTCACACTTTCTTATCCGCTCCGTGAAATCCACAATTTTGTAAATCAATCAGTGCCCAAAACACCAGTGTGCCAATGGCCATCCGAAATTTGACATCAGAAGAAAAGGTACCACGTGGCACCTTGCCAATATAACGTTGTCAAAAAATGCAACCAAAAAGGTTGCCAGGTGACATCCCACACGTGAAAAGTTTGTCAGCTGTAATATGACACCATGTGCAACAAAAGCTTCCCGGGTGTAATATGACACCTTGTTCAGCTAAAGGTTACCAGCTGTAATTCGGTACTTGGCTAGAAAAGGTTGTCAGATTCAGCATGACACTTTGGCCGAAGCAATGTCACCAGATGTCACATGACACCTTACACAGTTGCCAAATGAAATGACACCCTGTTCAGCTAAAGGTTACCAGCTGTAATTCCGTACTTTTTATAGTAAAGGTTGTCAGATTAAGCACGTTGGAATTTGGCCGAAGCGATGTCACCAGATGTCACATGGCACCTTGCACAGTTGCCAAATGAAATGACACCCTGTTTAGCTAAAGGCTACCAGATGTAATTTTTTACTCTTCTGCTAGAAAAGGTAGTCAGATGCAGAATGGCACTACAGATGTCACTGGCACCTTGCACAGTTGTCAGGTGAAAATAGACAAATCATGATCTGGCACCCCAGCATGGCACTCTGGCCGAAACAATGTTACCAGATGTCACCTTGCACAGTTGCCAGATATAGCTATATTATGATCGTATCCAGTCAAATGGTTGTTAGACGCAGCAGTTTGTCCAATTCGCCCACACTCTCCTTATCCCCCCATCCAATTTGGTAGATCAATCACTCTGATCATATTGATCCCATATCGATTGACAGTGTCAACAGGTGTAGTGTACCAGTACCGGCGCATTGTCCTGCTGGTAACGCGCCTGGTCTCCCTCGCTCTCTCTCTCTCCCCCTGCATGCCCCCAGTCCCCCCACTCTCCTTGGCGGCAACCTATCCGGACGACGCTCTCGACGCGTGCCCGACGGACGGTTGCCGACGACGCCCGAGGCGCCGTCCACGACGCTGCCTCTGCCCTGTCGACAGTCGCCCGCCCGCTTTCGCCCCGCCCAGGCGTCCGGGGAGGAGTCACACACCCTGTACTTCCAACTTGTTAAAAACAAAAAAAAAAGAAGAAAAATTTTTATCTTTGAAAAAGTAACGTCTGGCCGTGTGTGACCCTCCCCCTTTCCTAGCTCTGGTTGAGCGACCTTTTCTTCCTCCTCCCCCCCTCCTCTCCTTGCTCTCACACCACTTGTTCCTTCACCCATGTGTGTCCCCGACTTGCTTGGTCAACAGGCTCTGCTTAGTATAGGGCGGGCGACGCACTCCTGCCGACGCCGGTCCTAAAAAGTGTGCGACGTCCAACGGGCCATGGGAGTCGGTGAGTCAGCATGTTTTTATTTTAAATTTTTGAAGCTGTTGCGTCGCTTCCGGGCGGCCTCATTTGCATGTGGGTGCGTCTCACAACAGGTGTCTGGCAGCATGTGACATTCCCCGACACTGCTGGGTATAGAGAGCGAGGCCTCGGGGTCTTTAGCATAGCTGTTATGTCGCGACGGCATGTGTTTATATATAGTGAGAGGTTGTCGGTGCCGGTTTAGTAGCACTTGCTGCAATTGAGCTAATTGTCGTTGCAGTTGCTGCTGGGTTCACACTGGCGTCGTTTGTCGTTGTCGTTTGGGTGGTTGGGATCTCAACAGACAGTCAGTTTATGGGCCAGGACTTACTGAGGGAAGGGGGGGGGNGGGGGGGGGGGATGACAACGACAACGACCAAATGACAGCGACACCGTAGTGTGAACCTGGACGTATCACTAACTATAGGCCTAATAGCCTTTAATATAGTGGAATTGTTGAGCATGTGTCCCGTCTGACGTCAGTCGAAGCTATTACATGTACGGAATGTTAGTTAATTTTTATGCGATAAGTAGCAGGTCGCTGCTCAGTAGTAGTAGTAGTAGTAGTAGTAGTAGTAGTAGTAGTAGTAGTAATAATAATAATAATAATAATAATAATAATAATAATAATAATAATAATAATAATAATAATCCGCAATGCCTGCCTTCATGTCATAGTCTTAACTTGGGGTAGGTAAATGGGCATTGAAAACGTAACGAGTGACAACTGTCATATGAGCAATTGGTCAATCAAAACAAACCAGAGGCTGCTCGGCTGACACGCGGCTACCATCAGCACACAAATGCTAAATTAATAGAGAGCAAAATAGGGGTCGCCCCTGCTGTGTGGCCTCACGCAATTGGACCCAAAATTGCCAAACTGTTATCCCGCACCCTCGGTCCGACGAAAGTAAATTAATTAACTGCCTCATTCATCACATCTACAACTATATATATAGACACACGAATTTAGTTAATCACGATTGAACTTAAAACGAGCCAAGAACCGGACAAATTTAATTGTTGCGAGTTCCATTGTCGCTGGAGGAGCCTTTGAAGTGCCGGAAGGGTCAGGAAGAGTTTCGATGAAGTTCTCTACGTGTTCGCGTGGATTTTCTCGGGATACCAAAAAAGCATGGTTGCCACCATACTTTTAATTGTATAAGGAAAAATTTGCACGGCCTCATTACGACAAATTTTAAGTTAGGTTGATATTAGTGAACCTCTTCTCAAAATTCCCAGCTGTCCACGTAGTACGTCATCCCTGACACAGATGGCGCACACTAATGCCACTCACCTAGCTGCTGACTCACCCCGGACAGAGGCACAGACTCAAGCCGATTCTATAAATGATTTCTGATGGCCTCAGTTGCCTATAAGCTTCCTCCAACGACCCAATCCGCTATAGCACGACAGCACGAAAGAAATCAATTGAATTTTTTTTGACCGCCCCCCCCTCCCCCCATTCAATTTTTTTTTTCTCCACCCTCTCCAGTTTTTATTCTGCAGTGATTAATATTGACATAACTCCCAGCCACCCCGCTCCAGGCTTGGGTAACATCCATTAATACCTTGGCATCAGTAGGAGAGGAATGACTCTGGCAGCTAATCCGGGCCTTTTCAACCTCATCAATCTGTTCCAAACCACACACTCTTTTCCCCCCCTCCACATCTCCGTGACGTCACATCCACGCATACATATACAGACGTGTGTGTGTGAGTGTGGCTAGGAAGAGTCTTGCCCCCTTCTAGTCTGTCACTGATAGTAGTTTACGAGGGGGGAAGAAATTCCAGGCAAAGTTGTGTCCCTGGAAGCCCCCGCCACCTGCTGGGGTGACCGGGAACCTTCCGCCAAAAACCCATAAATCCCGGCGGGAACTGGGGAAGGGGGGGGAAGGGTGTTCCCGAGGGGAGGGGATGGGGGATGGGGGAAAAAAGAGCTAATGAATGGGGGAGAGAATCATCGCACTGCACTTGCGCTTATGCTCCTCTCGATTCCTGCTACCGGATGTCATTTCGATATATTTAGTAGGAATCATCCTGCAGGTTATGCAACCTGGTGGTCTGACCTGCAGGATAATCCCGACCTTGACCCAAACAATATGTGTGTGTGGGTTTCACACCCGTCCTCTAATGCGATGTGAATATGGGACACAGACAGGTGTACTCTCCGGTTCAAATAAAAATGCGTGACCCAAGAAAAATTCTGGTGGGTTTGGCTGGGGTGCAATCCCAATCTGGACATTTCCTCAGGGCCTCATCACTATTCCCCCCCCCTTTTTTCCCCCCCTCCCGAAACGAATGATCTTGGTAATTAGAGGCTATCGCCAACGCCCTCTCTCGAGCCGCCGCCGCCACAGATGGCGAATCGCTTTATTGTTGCGCGAAGAATGCCGGGAAACCTGTTCTCAGAGAGAGAAAAAAAAGAAAAGACAAAAAAAAAACCCTCGAATAGGGCAGGAGACTCTAGGGGACCACCATTTTTTTTAACGACCTTTGATTGCTCCGAAGCCAATCGGTATCGACTGGTTAGAAAAACATATGGCTCAATTTTGTTGTCTCCGATATTATTATATAGACTTGTGTGGCGAGCATTATACCAAACGATAACAAGGCCTGCGCGAAGTGAGAAGGACGTGCCTGTGGATAGGCTATAATTAATCGGCTAATTGCGGGATAGGCTGGCAAAAGATGGCTACCTGCTGCAAGGTCGTCATTAGTACATATTGGCATTTTCGAGGGGGGGGGGGGGGAGAAAATTATGCCGTTAGGAGCCGCTTTTCTGCCACTTGCCAATAATTAATTATTGGAGGAGGAAAATGTTACAACGGATCGCCGAACCCTTAGTTGGATCATATTCCGGTTTTTGTACACACGCAGACGCCTCTTACTCGCACTAATTGCGGCAAAATATTTTTTTTTATTCTTATTACAGTACATCTGATCGTATATTCGAAATTAATAAAATATATGGCCCATTTCTGGCTATAGTGATTAGAAACTACAAGTGCTGTCATCTAACAGAAGGACTATTTGCTAAAATTATGGCAATTTGACCTACTTTTCATTACATCACTTATTGGGCAATATTTGTAAATTACATAGCCGCCAAATTTACATACATTTCCGATAACATATTGTCTATCCATTTTAACATGTGTTCACATGATTTATGCTTCAGATGAATTGGCTTAGGGCGAATTTTCGGCCATTTATGACATTTTTTCATGTTTAAACATTGACTGATGCGTAATGACACTTATATGATTGAATCATATCACAGCAATTAAACCGTTGGTCTATACTAAGAAAGGGTGATTAATTGTCAGCTTTTGCATAAATATTCTATAGCTCCCATAAGGAGGTAAAATCTGTATTTAATTTATAATTATAGCACTCATTTTACGGTGTGGCTCTTTTTTGTGTGCTTAGTTTTTCTTCATCTCCAAGTATTTAGTAATTCTATAACAGTGTTGCACGCCTACGTTGTAATTCAGCGAATCTTTTCCACCCTGCTGCATCACGTGTTCACTACCTTGTGTCCTGCTGTCACTCTTACAGCGTAATTAAAATATCCGTACGTTCTGTACACCTGTGACATGTACACACACATCTGACCGGTACTTGCCATATAACTGGCATTCTGCACATAAAAGTCTGCCCCATTCCATATATTGTACGACTGATATAAATTGTACGGAATTTTAATACCTTGATATTGTATGAAATAAATTGTACGGAATTTTTGTCATATTTACGCGACAAGTACACACCCTGTACATATGGCGGTACTTCCTCTTCCTTCCCCCGGCATTGCAATGCAGGCAATATCCTACAGCCTCCTGCCAACTTTTCCCCATAACCGTCTCCATGAGTCGACCTCTGACCCCTTTGAGCTGGCTGGATATCCCACATGGTAGTTGGGTTTTATACAGTTAGTGCACTTGACCTATCGCAATATCTCTGAGCCGTGTGTGGGTGCATTACTCGGTTGATTTTCCTGTTCGATTCATTAGTGAGCACAGGGAAGGAAAAGTTGTTGAAAAGCGAAATCACGAAGGCCGACGGGGTTCTATCGATTCGCATACTAATGGCCGGCTACAGCACTCGGGAGTGGCAAGAGCGCCATAAACAAGCGCCATTACTGCTCTTTACACGTGCTTTTTGGGAGGGTCGTTTTTTTGAAGGCGGTGACATATTCCGGGGAGAGCTTGTAGCTGGAGTAGGGTTGACGACACTGCCAGTTTGTTGGGGAGGGTTGGAGTGGTTGGAGTGGGGGTGATCTCGAGGCTGGGATTGGTCGGAAGGAAGGTGACGCGTCGCAGGGAGGACGCGGGGACAGGCCGGGCCTGGTCGCCCCAACGGCCAATCTGGTCGCTAGGCAGGCAGTCCCTAAACCAAGCCCCCTTGCCACCCTTGCCTCCCCCTCCACAAACGGGCCTTGCTAAGCACCGTCCCCTGCACCAAACCAACCGGGTTTCTCCAACCGACACCACACGTCCCCCCGTATCACACTCAGGAGAAGCGTGTGTCTCGTCCGTCCGTCCGTCGCGACGCTCGACGCACAGGAGGACTAGTGCGTATGTTGTTGTGTGTTAGTTTTTGGGTGCCTGGAAACCGCATCATGTCGGATGATGGGGCACCCGCACGTGGTCCACGCTAGGTCTGCGAGCGAGCCGGCGATGAAGACTACTGACCGGGTCCATGACGGTGAGAAAAGCCTTTTTGCTTATATCGCAACTACTGGGCACGGAACGGAACGGCACGGACACGTTCCGGATCGTGCCCGTGTGGCCTAGACCTAATCTAGTCAACCTGTGTTAATCCTTCAGATAGGCCTGGGTTCAGTGGGGGCTTAACGTCGGCCTATTTCTGCCTCTAAGGCTCAACACCGACGCCAGGTGGAAATTTGGCCACTCTGGGGATCTGTCACGTGCACTCGCGCAATGTCACAAGCACACGGGACAGACGGCTTTACTTCCCCTCCGAAGGATGCAAACAACTGGCGAACTTTTCCGGCCGTAAAATGTTTCCTGGTGGTATAGTGCAGCCTCTGTTAATCCGTCCGGTTAATCCGTCAGTTAGACCTAGCCTAGGACGAACTTTTTTCCGGCCGAAAAATATTTCCTGGTGCTGTGCAACCTCTGTTAATCCTTCAGATAGGCCTACAAGTAAACAACTGCCAAACTTTTCCGGCCGAAAAATATTTCCTGGTGCTGTGCAACCTCTGTTAATCCTTCAGTTAGGCCTACAAGTAAACAACTGCCAAACTTTTCCGGCCTGAAAATGTTTCCTGGTGGTATAGTGCAGCCTCTGTTAATCCGTCAGTTAGACCTAGCCTAGGACGAACTTTTCCGGCTTTTTTTCCGGCCGAAAAATATTTCCTGATGTAGTGCAACCTCTGTTATGCCCGATTTCTCGAACAGTGGTTCATATGTAAACCCGGTTCAAGTCCGGTTTAATCCCAGTTCAGAGTCTTGAACTGGGATTAAACCGGACTTGAACCGGACCGAACTAAATCCTTCAGTTAGGCCTATAAGTAAACAACTGGCGAACTTTTCCGGCCGGAAAATATTTCCTGGTAGTGCTGTAACCAGTGGTACATCCTCTGTTAATCCTTCAGTTAGGCCTAGCCTATGACGAACTTTTCTGCCTATTTTTCGGCCAGAAAATATTTCCTGGTGTTGGTGCAACCAGTGGTGCACCTGAGACGAACTGTTACATCTCTTTTCCGGGCAGATAATGTTTCATTGGTGGTGCAAGCAATGGTATAGCCTATACAAACTGTTAGGCCTAGTCTAGGACGAAATTTTCTGTTTTTCGGCCAGTAAATATTTCCATGTGTTGGTGTAACCAGTAGTGTTCAGTTAGGCCTGCAAGACTAGCTTTTTCCTCTCTTTTTCCGGCCGGAAAATATTTCCTGGTGCAGTGCAACCTCTGTTAATCCCTGTTAGGCCTACCTTATAGGACTAAATTTTCCGTTTTCCCGCCTGAAAATGTTTTCTGGTGGTTGTGCAACCTCTCAGTTTAGGCCTAGCATCAGACGAACTTTTCCATCGCTTTTCCGGCCGGATAATATTTCCTATAGTGTTGGTTGCAACCAGCAGGCATAACTTGGTGTCCAAATTGGCAGGGTTTCTGTACATGAAGCGACCGCATTTTTGTTTATTTATATAGTGGTATTTATTTATTTAATGGATTTGTTTTTAGTGCAGTCAGATATAGTTGGGGCAGTGATTGCGGGCCCGGAGAGAGTTTTGTCCGGGGTCTGCATGATGCCGGGGCCTTGCTTTCTCGCCTGAGATCAATACCTCTGCTGCCTTCCTTAGCAGCTTGATGGAATCGGGGAGGTGGGTGGATAGGGTGGGATAAGTACAGGGTGGGGTCAGGGGGTCAACACATTTTTTTTATTCTTCAAAAAAAAATATAGGTGGGGGGGATCTGTTATATGGGCAACTTGTGGCTTCAATATCACGCCTTGTGGTCAGCCCTGGCAAAGTGACCACCTCCGATGTCCTCTGCGGGGGTCACCTTTTACATCTGGAGGATTGCGGAAATAGAGCTGGCTTCAGGGGTGGGCCAGCTCCATTGTTGAACAGTTTTTTCCCCCCCAAAAAATAGAGACGCGGTTTTACGTACGTGACGGGATTTTATCCGGTGAAATAGACACGTCCGTGACTTTCAGGAAGTGTCGTCCGGATTCATTATCGCAGCGGGAGTGTGCGGCTTCTGATAAGATAGCATGTGTTTTTTTTCCATCTCTCTAAGTGTGTGTCTATGTTATGTCCACGTGGGTTGGGGGGTCAGGACTGTCGGGTCACGCTCTCCTGACTCGCAACACAATGCCGATTCAAATTGGGAGCGCTCCGGAATAGGCCATTATGTACACTCGCCCAATAATAATAATAAAAAACAACCACTTAATAAAGCGACTGTAAAAATAATAACATCCCGTCGCATAGTTTTGCACAGAAAAAAATATATGCACGGATCAATGAGGGATCCCGATGGTGGGGGAGGTGAAATCAATCAATGTCGAGACAAATAATATGAATCTGGTGATGCGGAGGTAATGTCACTGTCACAGCCAGACAAGTAGGCTGAGCCTGAATAAACCTCAACCGAGAGGGAACGTCACTTTCCATCATGAAAGTCGTAACTGTTGCGTATATTATGCCTCGGATCTCTTTTTTTTCTTCTCTCCTTTTTCTATATTGTGGGGGGTCGGAGAAGTTGACGTAAGTGTTACGGAGTTGCTGTTTGGTACACGTGGGCATGTGCCAGGCCTAGTTTTAAAAAAACGGCGTAGTTTTGGCAGTATGCAAATTATAGCGAAATGAGGTCCGGTTGTGCATGAATTGAAGACCATTTTGGAGTCGAATTATTGACATAGAAATTGTGCAATATGCAGTCTTTTTATTTGCCAAATAAATATGGCCACGAATTGCATTCCAATAATAATCAATTTAAGTTGTGACCTCTATAAATGATGATGACAGGTTAATTCAAAACAATGCAAAAACATTAGCCTAAAACGTGCCGAATCACTTATTCGCACAGTTACAGCCATTTGAATATCCTTTATTTCCTATTGTATTGGAAGCTGATAACTGTTATGGTAAGCTAATAGTTGAAGTACACATTTGCATGCATATTGCACACAGGCCTAAATAATTGCTTCATTGTAAACACTTGCAAGGTTTATTAATTTGTTAATGGCAGTGCAGACCTATAGGCAGCAGCCGGGTTTGTGCAAAAAAAAGGCGTTAAGACACTTTTTGAGATAAGCGCGAAAAACTTGTGCTAAATTCACTTTTAACCTGAGCAATATCAGAGATGATTTTTTTTGGATCCGCTCTCGACTGTTTCATATTTTCGCAAAAAAAATTGTGACTTAATTTTTGCATATAACGTTTCGGTGAATTTACAGTGCGTACAACACATTGCCTGCAGCCTGAATGACGCAACACACTTTGATTCTCCAGCCTCGTCGTTACCATGACCACACTTTCGTCAACCGCATCCCCGGCCCACTTTTTCTGCCAATTATTTGGCTTAAAATATAACATCCAACCCGTGTTTGCGAAAATGCAGTTATTGCATGTCTTATATATTTGGCAGGACATTTCCCTAAGGTGAAGCGTGATTTGCAGGGGGACTCGTCGCTATAGGATTTGGCGGCTCACTCTCGCCTCCGTCGCCCGGGAAATGCTGGCCAACGACGCCCCCCCTCTTTGCTTTTTTTTTTTTTTTGCAATTACATAATATTGCATGTACTTATACGTGTAAGTAGGGCCTCCCTGGAGGGATGTGTTGGTTAGGTGGTCCTGTCACGCTGGCAGAACATTTTTTTGGATCTGGGCCATCCATGGTCCTAGACAAGATGGATCAGGATTCTTGCCAGAGACTAACGAGATGTGAAAGGGGCGGGGGTGGATGTGGAAAAGGGGGGGGGGGGGAAGGAGGAGAAGGGAAGAAAATGAGGGAGGAATAATCGGAAACATGTTGAGATAGTTGAGCAAATTGAAAAGTCAAACTGACGCTTGTATATATATGATTTAAGGCGCGGTTATAAATGCGGGTGATTCCAGAGTCCAGGCCTATTATTAGGCGTTATATGCGCTGACTGGCGGGTATGAGTAATTGCAATAATTCATTTGCGCTGTTTAAAAATTTATGTGCGCTCACGCTATTATGCTGTCCATGACTAAAATGTGTGTGTGCGAGGAAGGAGAAAAGCGATGATCCATGATGTAATGTTTCTATCTATTCTGCACTGATGATCAAGTATACATATACGAAGGGCATGCACTGTGTATAAATGTGCAGTAAAACCTTGCTTTTATCGGAATCACTCCGTTCTAAACAGGTTCTTGTTATATGAAAAATATACATCAACGATTGAATCAAATAACTTTGTATTATGTATAGGTCCGAAGTAAACAATGCTCATATAAAGATAGGCCTAAGCGATTTTTTAAAAAAATTAGTCCCCATGATGAATGGCCCGTTATTATCATATAACAACATAGTAAACAACCCAATTTAATTTTTAAAAACATTCTGGGAAGCTGCCTAATGTTATTAAGTAGTATTACCGAATTTAAACGGCTCAAATTAGCCAACGTCTCTGAATTGTGTCCGCTGGATTAGATGCACTAAATTCAGTCCATATCACCCTGAAAAAAATATATATAATCAGTGTGGATGTGTTATCAGCATATGAGACTTATATAGCTGCATTATGCGATGTATAGGCCATCGCTGCTGCAGCATAGAGGTGTTGATGGAATATTTAATGTGTCAAACGTCCTGAATTACAGCGCAGCATATATAATAGCCCGCTCGTCATATAAGCGTGATGTGTTATGGCTGCCAGTTTATATACTGGAAAATAAATTTTGATGGCTGCAGACCTTCATGTACTTGTATATATACGTATCCAGCACATATACCGGATGTGTAATAAACTGTATAGTTATTCTTTCGTTTGAAATGTTTTGAAGTCGTTGTCACATTCTCGAGCGAATTTCAGTCACCTTTTTAAGGCCTGGTTGTTAAATTTGTGCGTCCCCAGGGCTTTGCGCAGCTGTGAATGTTTCTGAAAATTAGGACTTTTAGCATAATTATGCTGCCCAGAGTTACATGTTGCGTATACAGGACCCTGTGAATTGCTGAAGTTTACCTGGTGGCGCCTTTGCCCAACTTGGCGAATTTACAGTGGGCCCAACAGTCTTACACTGCATGGGAGTTGCATTAATTAACTGCTTTTATATAGTGTTATTTTTTTTGCACACACTAAACAGTCGTTTGCAAAAATATTGCAATGCAACTTGATACTGGCCGTTTCAGTATTTTGACAACCGTAATAAAGTTTCGCTTTCCATGCTATTTTAACACCAGCGATTATTTTTTTTTGGGAGGATATGCGCATGAAGGGATATATTAAAACCGATATTATTTTAGGCGGCATGTAAAAGTTACCTTGTTATTAATGAGGTGCCGATGTCACTTTTGCATTTACACTGAAAACTGCAAACGCATATTCAGGCGCATGAAATATTCCCCAAAATTGTATGCGCCTATATTTTAATTAATTTGGAATATTCAGTGTGTAACGCTTACTTTCAGCACCATATAATTTGTGGCTTTGTCATTATGGCCAAAAATCTCTTGCAGTATTATTCTTATGCACAAACACTTGCATGTACTGTAGTACATCAGTGCAATTAACTCAATTTGACTAGGTTATCACTCGGACAATTAGGTTCATAAATGTACAAAATTCCCAGAAAATTATCTACTTGCACAGTAACCGCATCACGCCATTACGCAATTGTACAATTATTACAGAATTTCTGACCGGTCTCATTGCAGTTGACGTACCCATTATAATCATTATGCATCGTGCCATTACTTTGTGGGGAAACGCAACCCGTTACGCCGATTCAAATTATGCAAGCGAAGGTTGCAATGGAATGTTCAGAATAAATATAAAAACAAATAACGGAATATCACCTTAGCAAGGTATAGAGCACACCCTTGCTGTCATGGTGAGATAAGTGACCTGTCCCTGGTCTTTTTTAGTCTCCTATACACTCGACAAGGAAAAAGGGACGTAAAAGTGTGTAAACAAAAATCTGTCCTTGCTTGTCTTTTTTAGTGTCGGCACGCAGTCAATATATAAATATATGTACATGAGAAAAAAGGCTATGGAAGATAAGACGAGGCTTTGTCTTGCCGGTGATATAGCTGTGTCAAGAGATAGCTTTAATCCGGACCGGCGTCCCTTTTTGTCACCTGCGCGCAGTTGTCGACCGCATTCGTCCTGGATAAAAAAATGGGGGACTGTAATAAGTTGTCGTGATTCCACGTCCCCAAAAAAAGACCCCCACAACCCACCGATAGTCCGGTCCCCATTTTCTCGCGTGACAAGCGGACAAGTCACGAAGACGACGCCCATTTCCAAGACTGCAACTCGTGTGTGTGTGTGTTAGGGCGACATGAGAAAATGAAACGAATCTAGGCGACTCCCCGATATTAATTCCCATATGTATATGCTGCACTGTAAACGCTCGCCCGTTAAATATCGCTCTGGGGGCCCTTTTGTGCTGTGTGTGTGCATGGAGATATGTTATATGAAACACATTTTGAGACACCCTGTAACCTAGATTATGAGATGTGGCAACAACGCAGGGTCGCAACTTTGTCCCCGCATAATCCGAGTAAAGTCCCATCAGCCTTGAGGGAGTTGACTGTCGACACCTTCAGAGATAAGCGTGTCGTCAAAAACTGTGCCTGTGATGCGCAGGCCTTGTCAAACCTATAATTATCGCAACCTAATCAATTCGCGCCTCTTCGACCTCAATCGTCACCTGCTTGTCAACGCTGGATAGGTGAGCCCAGTTTCTCCAACATTTAACCGGCCGTTAAGGACGTATAGGTTAGGTTGTTGACATTATATTCCTCACCATGTTGTGAAGTTAACTTCACTGCATGGCAGTTAAGCATGGTGGGTAAAAATGAGATTTTAAAGGCCCAGTTTCTCCTACATTTAACCGGTCGTTAAGAACGTAGGTTAGGTTAGGTCAGGAATATTCCTCGCCGTGTTGGGAAGTTAACTTCACAACATGGCAGTTAAGCATATGGGTAAAAAAAAATCAGATTTTAAACGCGCTGGATAGGTGTGCCCAGTTTCTCCAACATTTAACTGGCCGTTAAGGACGTAGGTTAGGTTAGGTTGCTGACATTGTGAGGAACATGACAACATGGCAGTTAAGCATGGGTTTAAAAAATCAGATTTTAAACGCGCTGGATAGGTGTGCCCAGTTTCTCCAACATTTAACCGGTCGTTAAGAACGTAGGTTAGGTTAGGTTGTTGACTGTCAGGAATATTCCTCGCCGTGTTGTGAAGTTAACTTCACAACTTGGCAGTTAAGCATGGGTTTAAAAAATCAGATTTTAAACGCGCTGGATAGGTGTGCCCAGTTTCTCCAACATTTAACTGGCCGTTAAGGACGTAGGTTAGGTTAGGTTAGGTTGCTGACATTGTGAGGAACATCACAACATGGGCGGTTAAGCATGGGGG